>CM056723.1:73390809-73534985 GCA_029844215.1 Przewalskia tangutica | reverse complement strand
GCACAAGTCAAGGAGTTGGTAGGATATTTGTGTATAGTTAATCCTCATACACTTGCCTTATAACTTGTCTTAATCTTGGCCATTGGTTGGCCATAGCTTGACCTATAAATACCCCCAGAGATGAAGAGTTCTTCGTCCACAAAGCTTTCAAGTCTTGAAAATCCTCTCCTCTCCCTTGTAGCCTTTTCGTCCAACACCTCCCCTCCTTGTGAAGGCCCGGCGAATCACCCCCTCTAGCCTAGTAGTTTGGCCAGGCCCCACAGCCTAGCCAAAAATCTACCCCCTCCGCTTGGTAGAAAAGTTGCCTTCTTGTATTGTTATAATGCCCGAAATACCTAGCCCAAATACCTTAGTACTTAGTAGAGTTGTGAAGAACTTAAGGTTTCATGGAGCATGCAGGCTTAGGAGCAAAACCTTGCTCCGGTAGTGACTTTTCTAGGATATTATTGGGCTTCAAGTAACTAATCCTAACCCTCTTTTGAATTAGAGAATATATCTTGTTGTAGTATAAGAATAAGTATTAAATACTTAGAAGAATATTGTAGAATAGAATTGGCTGTTACCCTGCAGTAGAAGGGTTTAAAGAAGAATAATCAAAGCTGTACTTACATGGAATTTGTTTTCTGATGAACTTATATAGCTCACCGGGTGGGAAGTGCTGCCCGACTTTAAGTAGAATTGTGAACCCTCTGTTTAGAATGACCTTGAGTAGTCTTTGATAGATATCTGTGACTATTATGGTGACTCTCTGCGCGCGACATATTGACTTGGCGGTGGTTTTATTGAGACGGTATGTGATTCTTCCTAAAGCATGATATTTTACAATATATATAATGCGGTAGGCGTACATGTGTTAACTAAAATATAACTACGGCAATGTCTTTGACTTAAGCTGAATAATACTTACGGCTGATGCCTGGACTTAGCACAGAATATGGCTTACAGCTGATGCCTGTGGCAAGCTTTGAATAATAGAGATGCAGAAAGCATTTCAAAGAATCTTGAATCATTCTTAACGAGAAGAGAACTAATTGGTTTTTAAGCGAGCTTAAGAGTTATACTAGCCTTATGGGAAGTTAAGTATAACGGCTTAAGATTGATAAAAGAAGCTTGTTTGCCTATGTGTTTATAACGGACTTATATTGAATTGTGAAAAGAATAATAAGATGGTTTTGATAAGTAGACATGATATGATGCTATGTGTGTTAGTGTCTTGTAGCGTTTGTGAAAAAGTATGCTTGTTGTGCTTATGTTGTTTAACGATAATTTATTAGGTTAGTATAGCATCGCTCGCCTCTTGACATATTCTGGGGGTTAAAAATTTTGCCCTCCGTCACGGGAGTAGACTTCGGCTGATGCAGGACCATGATTCTAGAATACCTCATGCGGGTCCAAGGGACCTATCTTGAACTCTGGGAGTTCGAGGTTAGTGTGCGGGGTTGCCGCATACCTCATGCGGTCCGTATGGCGTCACGGACGGCGAGTCGGGGCGATGCTTAGGTAGCTACCCTCGATGCGGGGTTATGTACCCTATGCGGGCCTATGTGATTGGCCTATGCGGACCTCTGAGTCGAGTTAGGCTTGCATGGTGATCACTGCAGACAGTGGCCTGCCGATCATTCACCTAGAAAAGACCTTCTGATTTACCTATTCTTTGCTCTTGTTTGTGATGTGGCCTTGTATGCGGTTTCCTTAGTTGTTTCATACATACTTACATGTTTTTAAAATGATATGTTTCATTTAAGTATTTCTGATTTCATATACTTAGTACTGTTGTCTTGACCTCCTTGAGGTGCGTTCATGCTGCGAGTAAGAGGCGGCGGTGCTAGATCCATTCTTAGGATCTACGTTGGTGTCGGGAGCTCCGTCTTTTCGGAGCTCTACTTTGGTATGATCTCTGTTGTAGATAGTTTTGTCTGATCGAGAGTATGGCGGGGCCACAATCGCCATAGTTATATATTTCCTTAAGTGCAGTGTCAGTATTTATGCGATGTCGGATATAGCGCTAAACTATGTTTATATATATATGCTTAGAAAAGCGATGTTTTCTCACGTAAAGTGTCTTGTTTTATAAAGCTGTTTCATATCTTGCTTTATATTTCGATTACTCGATGTATGACTACTTGGGTGCCGGTAAGGCACGATCGCGGGCCGAGCAGATCGTGACAGCAGCGCCACAGTAAGCGAACTACGAGGCATTTAGGAGTTGGTTTCATTCTTCTCACTCTAAGATCGTGCCATAGAGTTGTGTTAGTAAGATAATTCCTCTTTGACGCATTGTTGTGTTACAGTTATGCCTCCAAGGAGTAGCAGGAGCTACTAGTCATACTCAGAGAGTTGATAGGGCTTATGCCCAGGGTATACCGGATGTTGTTCCACGATCGGCCGAGTTCTTACGCGCGGTTTTGAGGCTGGCACGAGCCTCCAGTTTCTCAGTTAAGAGAAGACTTTAGGGTCATGAAGGAAGCCATTATGTTATTGACCAAGATAGCGGTTCTACAGTTTCATCAATAGGAGGTTATTAGACCCGATGCAGAGCAGTGTACGGGGTAGAGGCAGCGCGGAGATCGGCGTAAGAGGCTAGAGCCGGTTGGTTATTCCGATGAGTTTATGGGCGGCGACCTCGGCCGAGTGAGATATCGTCGACCTACCAGGTACATACCCCGCGGCTCCACGGTGGGATATTGGACCTGAGGTATTTAGGAGGCGGTCCAAGCTCGGTCGAGGTTCTCGGAGAAGCGGAGGATTTTCTCGATCGAGGCCACTTTTTCCTCGGTGTTTCCGATGTAGTAATGGCGTCGTTTGGGAAATGTCGTTATAGCACAGTCTTTGTTTTTATTGTGGCCGTCCGGGCCATATCTTGAGGTATGTCCTTTTAGAAGAGGCAGGTGAGGTGGCTCGACTATGAGGCGGTGGTTAGCTCACTTTCCCAGCGGTGTCGTCCCAGGGCAGTGTTGAGATGTCGACGATCGTGGTAGAGTCGAGTGGGTTTATAGTTCTGGCGGTCCTTGAGCCGAACCGCGGAGGTGGCGTGACTCTTGGGCGGGATCGGGAGCGACATGCGCGGGATTCTGGTATATTTAGATTCTTTTGAATCATACGATGCGTTGATAGATTGATTTTACCTAGCGTACATGTTTTCCTTTATTGCTAGAGTTGTAGTGATAGACCCGGTAGGGATACTTTGATTAGTAAAGTGAGAAGTTAAGAATATTGACAAGAATGGTAAGTAGCTGAGACTAGAGTTGTGTAGAGTTCTGCGTAGAAATTGCCCGTGTGATGTAAGACCAATAGGGAAGATTATGCAGTAGGAATACTTTGGCTTATGTGGCGAACCTCTAAGTGAATAGGGGATAGGGTAAGAAGTACCTTGAGATAAGAGAAAGATTTATTCGGACTAAGAATGAGAAGTTAAGTGTGACGATGGGTGGGTTATAGACTCATTTAGATTGGCCGATAGTATGGAATGGGGTGATGTCGATTAGAAATGGTCAGATTGTGATAGGGTCAGGGATGCAGGCCTAAGTTTAGTTAATCGTTATGCGAGTTAGTGGATCGTTCACGAACTCAATCGTAAGGACGAGATGAGCCTTAGCGGGGAAATTGAAGTAGCATAATGGCCAAGTTTGGATAGTAACTCCAAGTTGGAGAAGCGAAACAAAATTTGAGATTTTATGCGTGTACTAGATGAGTTTGAAAATGCGAGAAAATATGGCGGGTAAGAAATAAAGTGTAACGACCCGTTAGGGCGGTTCTTGGTGCCTTACCACAGGCACCTAGTGATACATACATCGAGAGAAAATCAGCGGAACATAAAACATGAGTCGTTTAACAAGGGATATAATAAATAAGCAGGCCAACCAAAAGCAGTTGCCTTGGTATATACATAAAACACGAGCAGTTTAATCCTTTTACAACCACACTTGGCGATTACTACTGACCTCAAGATATCTGATGACTATGGCGGGACGGGGCCGCCGTACCACGAATGTACAGAACCTCTGACTCGAGGAACACTGCAAAAGATAAGCCTCGGAGAAAGCGGGCTTAATCTGTTGGCTTGTGATCCATGGCGAGGATCCACGGTGATGTACCTACACTGCGGCGTGAGCGCGGCCCCGAAGGAGTCGATCTGGCCAGTACCAAGTATGTGGCCCATGCAATCGTAAATGAAATCATACTAGTCTATATAAAGCGGGAGACATGTATGATAACCAAACTACGATTCGCGACATAAAGCGATCGTCACTCGATATAACTATGGGTCTCGCGCCTTGACATCAATCGAGTTCGCATTATGGCGCGTGCGGAATCTTTGCATCGGTGTAGACATGTCATGATGCGACAATAATACCAATGTCCAGCCGCATGCCGGAGTGCGCCGGTGTAGGCGTGTCCGTATGACCTCAGCAACCGGCAATCAAATGGAAGCATACGTGCGCTACAGCATCGTGTCGGTATGTCGAGAAACAATAAGACAACATTCCAAATGGGCGCATACGTGCGCTACGCATCGTGTCGGTATGTCGAAGGAACAATAGGACAGCATTCCAAATGGGCGCATGCGTGCGCTCGCGTCGTGTCGGTATGTCGAAGAAATCCTGGCGATAATCAAAATGGAAACATACGTGCGCTACGCATCGTGTCGATATATCAGCGATTAACCAGACCTTAACCAAAATGGAAGCATACGTGCGCTACGCGTCGTGTCGGTATGTCAGCGATTAACAACAATAATACTATCGCGAGCGTGCGTGGAATTTCTCGTCGCTGCCACGCGTCAGTAAGTTCTCGACGGTCAGCGACCTCTATCGAGAGGCAGCGGTAACACGAAACACAGCGTTTGTACAATAAAGACTATCATCAAGCATAGGCAAGTTTCACAACAACAAGCATAAGCGAGTTTCACCTGACTCAAAGTACTTTCATTTTATGCCAAAGTCGGGTTTTAACCCCAAGTACTACATCGTTAAGTTCTTTTAAAGAGATCCATTACTTTTATAAAGTCACGATACGTAGTATTAGAATGACCAACCGTCTTCCTTTTCAAAATCAAGTAACAACATTCCTTTCTAAGTTCGGTTGCCTAGTTTGATTACTCGAAACTTAACATTTTCAAATGGTTTCATAGTTCCCAAACTTAATCACTTGATTCCTTTTTAGAACAATTGAGTAACATATGTCATATATGTGAGTAGTTTATTCTTGTTTATAACGATCTTATTCGTGACCGTGATCTAGAAAATGTAATATCATTTTGTCGTCTTAAACTTACATGCGGATGGAGGTTCTCTTGGTTTTAATCTGACACATCATTATTCAATACATTTTCCTTTATTAGCATTTGCGGTGGTGCAGCCGATACACGTTACGATTTCGAAATCGGTAAAACATTATTCCTTTAAAAACCAAGTACTCATTACTATGAATGAGGTTTGTAACATTCGCATTAAAACAAATAAGTTAAGTCTCTTATCTTATAAGATCAAGTCTCTTAACTTCTAACGTGATAAACCATTTTCACTTACATAAGGTCGTTATAACTAACTTCCCGTAAAGCTATTATAACACCACATGTTTTAAACCAACCAAATCACTTAGCACGTATGCGTCTGCCGTACTACATAGTTCCTGACAATCATGCTAGAAAGATAGGAAGAGGTTCACGTACCTCGCGGCGATTTATCGACGATAAGCAAAATGCTCAATCTCTACAACGCACTAGCCCTTTCCACTCCTCGAGTAGAATCGCTACTCTTGAAATCTTTCACTATAAAGGTCTGGCGTCTATTAACCCCAAACACAAGTTTTCTATCTTTATAGAAAATTAGCGACCTCCCACATGGCAGCGTAAATCTCTCTCTATCGTAGGCTGGCTTGACCAAGGGGTTTACGTCTACCGGGCGTGTACAATTCTACTCGATGTCTTACACAAATCTACTTGTCTGATCACATGTAAATCTGATTCGATTCGATTCTTTATTCTTGGGCTTAAGTCAAAGACATTGCGAATACTAAGTATAGTTCCATATATAGTATCTTGACTATATACTCACAACAAGCATGTAATTTCCAATTACAATAGAGGAACAGATAATTACCTCGATAAGCCCAAAATTATCGAGTTTAATGTGGCTCACGAGCAGGTTTAGCTCGCTCACGCGCTCCAACCACTCGAGCAACCCAGAAGTTCTAACCAACCACACTCACATCTTGACCAAGTATGAAGATTTCCTTGGGGTTTGGTTTGAGACTAAAAGGACAAAAGGTAGTATTTCCGGACTCTACGTAAGAGGTATCTTTGGAATACTACAAGGTACAAGGCTAAGGTATTTTGGGCATTATAACAATACTTGGAAGACAACTTTCTACCAAGGGGTAGGCTCGGCTAGCACAACTAGGCTAGGGGAGGGTGTTCTCGGCGAGGGCCTCTTTCTGGGGAGAAGGGAGTTGGGCGAGGAAGCGACAAAGGAGAGGAGGATTTCAAGACTTAGACAAAGTGAGGAGTGAATGAATAAGTCTTGCGAGGAGGGTATTTATAGCAAAGCGAAGGCCACGATGGCGAATCTAGCCAAGTGCTACACAAGTGTAAGGCGAATCAAGCCAAGTGCACCTAACCCTACTCACGAATCCTGCAAATATCTGCAAATATCTACCCTGACTTGCCCGTCAATTATTACTGGCGCCCGAATCCACGGCGAGAGGGTGCCAAGTGTTGCCCTCTCGTTGGTCCAAGCGTTAGTCTCTCGGAAAAATTCGCAAAAATACTAAATGACATGGCGGAATTTTCCGCCCGTAAGCTTAGTAAAGCGTTTAGTCGAAAACGACTCTGTCGGGTGTTGTGCACAATAAATATTCGGCGAGGGTGCGTGGGGTGACACGTGTCGCCCCGGTCGCCGAATATTTCGTCTTAGAAAATATCCAAAATCGGAAATCTCAAAATTCTAATATAATCTATGAAGTCAAATACCAAATCGGGAATCGATTCCCGTTAACGAACCTTTTTCTTCACAAATAGCAGGAAACTTTTAGTGAAAACTCGCGTCTTTCTTTCTTTTCAAAATTTCTGTAGTACTCAAATGCGTCGTCCTCGCATACATACCTGCAACTACGGGGTATAACATTCTCCTCGCCGAAACATTCGTCGAATGTTCCTTCTCAAACGGATATCGATGAAGTTCCTCTAACAAGTTATCAGCGCCACGGCAGCGGCGAAATAACCGCGTTATCTTATCGCTTACTCGTTGTACCGCTTCCGAACACTAGAACTCTCCCGATCGTACCATACTTGATCATTACTTAGTTCGAAAATCTGCGGAGTCACTACCTCGAACTTGGTCATCTTACTAACCTCGAACTTCGCTAAGGCCATTCCGGCCTTCACGAACGCTACAGTCGAGCGCGTCCACGAACTCATCGATGATCATACAAACTTGGGCCTAGCATCCTCGTGACCCTACCGCTGGCGGGACCACGAGCCGGCCCGCTGAAGCGGGTTCTGGTTGACCGAAATGGTCCTCGGCCGACCCCGACGCGCCAAACTCTTGTTCCCGATCGGAACAATCTTACTAATTCACGTCATGAAAGCTACCACTTCCGTCTCCACTACCCACGGACTTATCACACAAATAAATCCCGCGCTACTACTACGATAAGGGTCAAAAATAAATCTTTAACTTTCGAGCGACGACCTTACAAGGTCTCGGTCGTGACATAGTCTAAGGTTAGCACTTACCGTACCACATCGTATCCTCGACTAACCATACATTCTAACTGCGTATCACAATGCTATCCGTACATAGCACCAAATAATGAGACCATCATAACATACAAAACTACAGAGGTTAAGGATATACTGAAGCTACGCTCCACTCTAATCATAGGCACCTGCGGTATGCGTGTAGAAAGGTGATGAACGACCACAGATCTGAAGGTGAGTCGTAACATCGCGCTTCCTTGGTGGACGGTTCCTGCAAAATGGCCTGCTGTCGGCATGTAAAACAAACTCCCGATCTAGCACGACACTCTCCAAAATGGAGTCTACCCGCGATGATCCTGCGAGGTAGGGGTGGCCGGTGGTTAACACCACTGCTCTGCGAAAATCTGAACCGCGGAGCCACGACGCTCACGAAGGCGGTGGAGGACTACTGCATGCCGGTGGGGGTATATAACTAACTTCTTCTTTGGCGGTCCGCCTCGAAAGCCACGAAAGGACCTGCCGTCTGGCCTCTTCTGGCGATCCGGTCATTCCGTCGACCCTCCGTGCCTCGCGTCTGGTGCATGAGCTGCGTGCGGGCAATGTCGTGCCGGTGAAGAAAACACCAGCGGTCGGCCATATAATCATCAAGCGGTGGCGTGGCGATGCACCTATCCTCGTATGCGCCTAAGCGCGAGGGCATGTCGAGCCAAAGAATCGAACTTCGACATTGTACTCCACGGCGGTCGCCTCTGTCTCGGTAACAAAAATCGCCGGCCGTGCCCTCGCATCTGCGGAGGCAAGAAGTGCGTGAGAAAGCCCCGAAAACTCATCCCATGCTGCTGGAGTGCGTACTCTCCCGGGAAAGCTCGTGAATCAAACCAATCATTGCGGTATCACGCGGCCGTCGCGAACAAAGGTCACGAACTCGGTTTACGAAGCCTTGATCACCGCGTGATCGGCGTAGCTGCCGGATGAACTCCTGCGGATCATCGCCGAGCCTCGACCGTAAAACTCTGGCGGGCTCTGACTCGAGAAAGTCCGTAGCCTCAGCTATCGCTCGGGGTGAACGGCGGTGCTCTTTGGGCTAGGCTGCTGCGTCCGGCCTATCGCCGTATCGGCCCGACCACGGCGGCAATGACCATCTCGCGTGACCCGTCTCACTGCTCGGTGTGGGGTGGAGGCTCAGTCTTGTAGTCTCGGCCCCGGCTGCTGCGGCTTTAAACTCTTTGGTCTTTGGCGGCGTCCGCGAAACTCGCCGTCGGAAGCCTGTCTCAGTCTTGGCCAGGGCTGCGCCCTCGAACTCCTCTGTATCTCGCTGCGGCTCCTCGGCTGCCTTGCCGCCAGGCTCTGGTTGCACTGCGCGGGGCATAGCGGTAAAAGCGAGATCGTCGGAGGGTCCGACTTACTCTGACTCTAAGGCACGATCTCGGAATGAGAAGAATGAAACCAATCTAAATGTCCTATAGCCTCACGATTATAGATGTGGTGCCTGGCGCGATAATCAAGACTACTAGACACGATGCGTAGACACTTTCAGAGGATTAGCGCTCACGATACCACTTTTGTAACGACCGTTCGGGGCGTTCTTGGTGCCTTACAGGCACCCTAGTGATACATCATCGAGAGAAAATCAGCGGAACATAAAACATGAGTCATTTAACAAGGGATATAATAAATAAGCAGGCCAACCAAAAGCGATTGCCTTGTATATACATAAAACACGAGCAGTTTAATCCTTTTACAACCACCTTGCAGCGGTACTACAGACCTCTAAGATATCTGATGACTATGGCGGGGCGAGGCCCGCCGTACCACGAATGTACAAGAACCTCTGACTCGAGGAACACTGCAAAAGATAAGCCTCGAGAAAGCGGAGCTTGAATCTGGCTTGTGATCCATGGCGAGGATCCACGGCGATGTACCTCTACTGCGGCGTGAGCGGCCCAGAAGGAGTCGATGCAACGGTACAGTATGTGAAGCTGCAATCACGTAAATGAAATCATACTAGTCTATATAAAGCGGGAGACATGTATGATAACCAAACTCTGATTCGCGACATAAAGCGATCATCACTCGATATAACTATGGGTCTCGCGCCGCGACATCAATCGAGTTCGCATTATGGCGCGTGCCGGAATCTTGCATCGGTGTAGACATGTCCATGATGCGACAATAATACCAATGTCCGGCCCGCATGCCGGAATTGCGCATCGGTGTAGGCGTGTCCGTGTGACCTCAGCAAAGGCGGCAATCCAAATGGAAGCATGCGATGCGCTACGCGTCGTGTCGGTATGTCGAAGAAACAATAAGACAACATTCCAAATGGGCGCGTACGTGCGCTACGCGTCGTGTCGGTATGTCGAAGGAAACAATAGAGACAGCATTCCAAATGGGCGATGCGTACGTGCGCTACGCGTCGTGTCGGTATGTCGAAGAAATCCTGGCGATAATCAAAATGGAAACATACGTGCGCTACGCATCGTGTCGATATATCAAGCGATTAACCACGAAGACCTTAACCAAAATGGAAGCATGCGATGCGCTACGCATCGTGTCGGTATGTCAAGCGATTAACAACAATAATACTATCAGCGAGGCGTGCAGTGGAATTTCTCGTCGGCTGCCGCGTCGAAGTAAGTTCTCAACGATCAGCGAGCCCTCATCGAGAGGCGGTAACACGAAACACAGCGTTTGTACAATAAAGACTATAAATCACAAGCGTAGGCAAGTTTCACGACAACAAGCATAAGCGAGTTTCACCTGACTCAAAGTACTTTCATTTTATGCCAAAGTCGGGTTTTAACCCCAAGTACTACATCGTTAAGTTCTTTTAAAGAGATCCATTACTTTTATAAAGTCACCCGATACGTAGTATTAGAATGACCAACCCGTCTTCCTTTTTCAAAATCAAGTAACAACATTCCTTTCTAAGTTCGGTTGCCTAGTTTGATTACTCGAGCTTATTTTCAAATGGTTTCATAGTTCCCAAACTTAATCACTTGATTCCTTTTTAGAACAATTGAGTAACATATGTCATATATGTGAGTAGTTTATTCTTGTTTATAACGATCTTATTACTGACCGTGATCTAGAAAATGTAATATCATTTTGTCTCATCTTAGCTTACATGCGGATGGAGGTTTCTCTTTGGTTTTAATACAACCGTCATTATTCAATACATTTTCCTTTATTACTTGCGGTGGTGCAGCCGATACGTTACGATTTCGAAATCGGTAAAACATTATTCCTTTAAAACCAAGTACTCATTACTCACGAATGAGGTTTCACAACATTCGCATTAAAACAAATAAGTTAAGTCTCTTTATCTTATAAGATCAAGTCTCTTAACTTCTAACGTGATAAACCATTTTCACTTACATAAGGTCGTTATAACTAACTTCCCGTAAAGCTATTATAACACCACATGTTTTAAACCAACCAAATCACTTAGCACGTATGCGTCTACCCGTACTACATAGTTCTGACAATCATGCTAGAAAAGATAGGAAGAGGTTCACATACCTCGCGACGATTTATCGACAATAAGCAAAATGCTCCAGTACTACAACGCTTGCTAGCCACTTTCCACTCCTCGAGTAGAATACGCTACTCTTGGTACTTTCACTATAAAGGTCCTGGCGTCTATTAACCCCAAAACACAAGTTTCTATCTTTACATAGAAAATTGGTGACCTCCCACACATGCAGCGTAAATCTCTCTCTATCAGTAGGCTACGAAGCCAACCAAGGGGTTTACCGTCTACCGGGCGTGTACAATTACTCGATATCTTACACACAAGTCTACGATCTATGTCTGATTCGATTCGATTCTTTATTCTTGGGCTTAAGTCAAAAGACATTGCGAATACTAAGTATAGTTCCGTATATAGTATACTTCAACTATATACTCTAACAAGCATGTAATTTCCAATTACAATAGAGAACAAGATAATTACCTCGATAAGCCCAAAATTATCAGAGTTTAATGTCGCTCACGAGCAAGGTTTAGCTCCGCTCCACGCGCTCCAAACCACTCGAACAACCCTTAGAAGTTCTAACCAACTTCTACTCACATCTTGACCAACTATGAAGATTTCCTTAGGGTTTGGTTTGAGACTAAAAGGACAAAGGTAGTATTCCGGACTCTACGTAAAGAGGTATCTTTGGAATACTACAAGGTACAAGGCTAAGGTATTTTGGGCATTATAACAATACTTGGAAGACAACTTTCTACCAAGGGGGTAGGCTCGGCTAGCACAACTAGGCTAGGGGAGGGGTGTTCTCGGCCAGGGCCTCTTTCTAAGGGGAGAAGGGAGTTGGGCGAGAGCAACAACAAGGAGAGGGAGGATTTCAAGACTTAGACAAAGTGAGGAGTGAATGAATAAGTCTTCGCGAGGAGGGTATTTATAGCAAAGCCAAAGGCCCCGATGGCGAGATCTAGCCAAGTGCTACACAAGTGTAAGGCGAGATCAAGCCAAGTGCACCACAACCTACTCGCAAATCCCTACAAATATCTACGCAAATATCTACCTGACTTGCCCGTCAATTACCCCAGCGCCCTTGAATCCACGGCGAGAGGGTGCCAAGTGTTGCCCTCGTTGGTCCAAAGCGTTAGTCTCTCGGAAAAATTCGCAAAAATACTAAATGACATGGCGGAATTTTCCGCCCGTAAGCTTAGTAAAGCGTTTAGTCAACGACTCTAATCGGTGTTGTGCACAATAAATATTTCGGCGAGGGTGCCATGGGGTGACACGTGTCATGCGGTCGCCCGAATATTTCGTCTTAGAAAATATCCAAAATCAAAATCTCAAAATTCTAATATAATCTATGAAGTCGAATACCAAATCGGAATCGATTCCCGTTAACGAACCTTTTTCTTCACAAATAGCAGGAAACTTTTAAGTGAAAACTCAGCGTCTTTCTTTCTTTTCAAAATTTACGCGTACTGCCAAATGCGTCGTCCTCATACATACCACTGCAACTACGGGGTATAACATAAAGGAACCTCTAGGATCCGTGTTTTAGAAAGCGTAACGCCGAGTTTTGTGAAAAAGAAATTCGCGGACGGAAGGTCCGTTGATGTGTTTACATATGTTGTGGTGGCCCGTGTGTGGCATCGTTGGTCTTGTGCGATTTTGATTGATAGGCATAGTATAGAGGCGTGGGAGTTTGTATAACTTGACAGCGTGAGAACCATTCGGGGGCGAATGTTTCTAAGGGGTAAGAATGTTACACCAGTAAGTCGAGGGCATGTAAAGAGAATGTATGTAAGGAATCGAAGACTTGGAAATTGAGTACGGAAGGAAGAATTGTTTTCCGATGAGAAAATCTTAGAGCGTCGGAAAAGAAAAATGTTCGTTGTTGAGAATTGGATTCTCAAAGGCATTATTTGAAGAGTATGGAACTCTTAACCTTATGGAAATTTATTTTCTGGATTTGGTCATGTGGGGACCACACGAGAATTTTCGTTTGTGGGGTCCCGCGAGGTTCACGAAATTTTATGGGCGAATGAGAGAGGGCAACACGTGGCACCCAGCGTAGTTGTCACGACCGATCTCGGGCGCCCAGTGCCTTACCGGGCACCCTAGTGATAACAATATCGAGAGAAAATCGGCGGAAATAAAATTTAAGCGAGAAACAGAGACAACGTAAGAAAGCAGGCTAACCAGCGGTTGTCTTCGTGTATATACATATCAAACGAGCAGTTAAATCCTTTTACAAACCACACTTGCCAGCATTACTACATACCTACAGAATGTAACAACAACTATGGCGAGGCGGGGCCCGCCATACCACAGATGTACAAGTACCTACAATGATAGGACTATACCCAGATAAGCCTCGGAAAGCGGAGCTTGTGCTGACTGCGATCCCATGGCGAGGATCAAAAGCGGTGTACCTCTACTGCGGCATGAGCGGCCCAGAGGTCGATTACAAGGTACCAAGTATGTGGCGAAAATCGTAATGAAATCACATTTCATCATTTTATAAAACCATTTCGTAATAAGTGCAGATTAAGTCAAGTAAGGGCGCATGCCCACAAAATAATCACTCGCGTAACTATGGGTCTCGCGCCCGTAATATCACTCATGCAGTGGAACTCATTCCTCAGCTGCGGCGATACATGATGTAAAACAACATCCATATGTGAACACGAACACTAGATCTGCTGCGTCGTCATCAAACCGATCGGGCGAAGTAGAATAGCCAACTACCGGTTCAAAAGCTAGTCATAAAACTTCACGGGCAGTGCGGAAGCGACTACGGATCAAAAGCTAGCCACGCATGGCGGCGAGGCAAGTACCATAAGCGAGCGTACCACTGCTAGTCTCACGAGATATGGCCGAGGCAAGTATCTAAAGCTATCTACGAGCTGCCGATACGAGAAATGGCCGGACAAGTATCTAAAGTGTGCGAACCACGTGTACAAATCAAGCGTGATCGCTCGTCGCGCGGCGGCTTCATGGATTAGCGGTCCGTGGACAAATAACATAATCCTCGCAATGACCGCGTGCCCGGCGTCTTACCTCGGAAAGCATGGCCATGAAACCATCCTATTGGGCGTGCGTGGACCGTCCATCGTGTCGGCATGTCGAAAGAAATAACAAGATAATACTCAAAGTGGGCGCGTACTCGTGGACCGTCAGCGTGTCGGTATGTCGAAAGAAATAACGAGATAATACCGATAGTGGGCGCGTACTCGTGGACCATCAGCGTGTCGGTATGTCAAGCAATCAATCGGATAATGGCCCTCCCAGAGACACGGTAGCACGCAATCAAACACTTGACAAAGGCTATCCACAACAAGCATAGGCAAGTTCAGCGTACTTTCATTTTATGTCAACAATCACGAGTTGAGCCCAAAATAATACCTACTTTCATTCTTTCAAAAAAACCTCTTTTTACGTAAAAGATACTAATACTCGTAGTATCAAAAACACATTTCCTTTTCAAACCAAATTACTTCACCTTCGTAAAAATCTTTACAAGACTTTTAAAATCAAGTACTCTATACTTTTTAAACCAAGTGCTTTTCTTTTAAAACAACATCAATGTATACTTTTAAAACCCAAGTAACTTACTTTTTTCAAAACAAGTAACCCATACTTAAATCAAGTTACTTCTCCTTTTCCGAAATCAAGTCGTTTATAAGTCAAGTCTCTTATCTTTCAAGATCAAGTCTCTTAACTTTCAAAATCAAGTCGTTTATCTTTCAAAATCAAATCTTCTTTTATCTTCATAAAGTCGTTATAACTAACTTCCCATAAAGCCATTATAACACTTTATGTTTTAATCAAACAAAATTCATTTCACACACGTACGTCTACCGTACTATGTAGTTCACAACAATCATGCTCAAGAGTATAGGAAGAATCACATACCTTTTTAGCTTAAACCACAAGCCAAGTCAAGTATCTTGCGCGTGAAGAACCACCTATAACAACCACGATATATCTATCAATCTCTAGTTCTCTTGTAGCATATTCTAAGTAGCAGTTCCTTATTCTACGGAAAATTCGGCACCTCCCCGCATGAACACATAAATAACCTCACAACAAGGCTGCTGCCAAGCCAACTCGAGGGATTACCGTCTAACGGACGTGTTCAACTCTGTCTCACAATAATACTACACAAGTCTCACGTAAATACGGTCCAATCCTTTATAATCATCCTCCCGATATAACTTATACTCAACTCTAAACTACTACAACATGTAATATCCAATTCTGATAGGGAATGATCATTACCTCGATAAGCCCAAAATTATCCAAGATTATAAGTCGATCTGAGCAACGTTTGGCTCGAAATCCACGCTTCAACCGCTCCAAGCAACCCTTGAAGCTCCTAACCAACTCCTCTTCAAGATCTAACTCCAACAAGTGAAGAAACTAAGGCTCAGTATGGCAAGTTTGGCGAGGTGAAATTCTAAGGCTAGGGGTGTGAAATATTTTCCAACTCTTGGTACACAATCTTCCTAACACCCTAAGGAAGAACACTTATAAGTTTAGGGATTTTTGGACAACTTTTGCTCAAGAATTTCAAGGCAAAGCCGAGAGCAACCTACAAAGGGGAGGGAGTATTTTTGTCTTGGAAATCAAAGTGTGGGATGAAGAATAAGTCTTGCTTTCATGGGGTATTTATAGAGAAATCAAGGTCCAAGATCAAGGCAATTGTGTGGTGAGATTGGGGTACAAGTGTGTGTGGGTCCCACCCTCCAAATGGCTACACAAAACACAAGACAAGTGGCTTGCCACTTGTAAGGCCATTTCGGCCAAGGGACACTTGTCAAGCCAAGTCGGCCAACCTTGGACACATGGGGGTGACACATGTCTCCCTCCTACTCGTCCAAAATATTTCGTCTTCCGAAAATATCCAAAATATCGAAAATCTCAAAAACAAAGCGGGCCCCACAAAACCGTAAATTTCTCCCGTGGGCCCCACGTGACCATTTCCGAAAATAAAATGTCATAATTCTAATATAATCCAAGAAGCCCAAATACCAAATATGGGAATCCAATTCCCATCAACGAACCTTTTTCCTTCACAAAACCCGGAAACTTTTCCGTCGAAAAATCACATCTTTCTTTCTTTCCAAAATTTCTGTCGTATTCTCGTACGTACGTCCTCACATACATACCCTGGAACTACGGGGTATAACAGTAGTCTTGGACGAAATTTAGTGAGGGTATATTGGTCATTGACCACCTTGGAAGATTAGTCTTGCTAGCATGACATTGTTGATTTGTCAACTTGTCCACATGGGCTTGATCCTAGTGAAACCCATCCAAGCCTCACATTTGTTGTAATCTAAGCCCTCCAATGTGTTTTAAATACTTCACTAGTAGCAAGACTTGGCATTTTTACACTTAGAAAAATTGAGAGAACTTAGAGCTTAGCAAGAGTGCTCTCGGGTTTGGCAAGTCCCACACAAAAAAATTTGTAGTTTTGATCCATTAGCCACAAGACTTTAACCCAAGGTCCCTAAGGGTATTGTAAGGATATCTCAATAGAAAGATTTTGGAAAAACGGCGTTTTCGTATTAGTCGCAAGGCGGAAACTTAAGGAGTTCTTCAACTTTGAAGTTGGAACTTGAAGATGGGTTATTCATAGGCTTCTAAGGAATGCTTGGAGTGGATTGGAACCTAAGGAAAGGAGCTAAGAATTTCTAAGGCGCGACTTTGAATCTTGGAAATTTTAAGGGCTTGGAAAGGTATAAATTTTGTCGTTTTAGCAATTAAGTTTACTTATTGATTGTAGCTATGGATATTAGCAAGCATGAGTTATATATTATGTAGTTGGATTAGTGTATTGGCTATTGGAACCCTAATCCGAAAACTAGCATGTTTAGCCTTAAGATTACAATTCAAGTCGATTATTAGTTTAAGTCGTCGCATGTTGTATAAAGAAGGAAATTGTAGTTGTTGAAGTTGTTTATGACTATATAACATGATTAGACCTTAGAACTTGTAATTGTAAAAGGATTGGAAAAGACTTTGAATTGTTGGTTGTTGTTGGCCGAGAATGGCTTGGATTTTTATACTACTTCGTATGAATTGTGGGGCGGAATTTTACACGTATTGTAAGGCGTTTAATCCCCTTTGTTTGGTTGTTGTTTTGAGCCTTAAATGTGGCGTGTTGGTTATTGTATTCGGCCTTGAAAAAGGTGGCAAAGTGAGTAGAAACAAAGGAAGTCTTGCCGATTTTCCGTAGAATTAGAGGCCAGTATACTTAGTATTATTCTACGTTGAGACTAGAAGTTGATAGTCTTGTTGTGACCATTATAGGTTGACAACTTCGTCTGGCGTATTCGGCAGCTTGTGGATTTAGCGAAAAAGTATGTGAACTATCTCCTTCTAGCATGATTCCTTAAGATCGAAAGTCGTCCTACTCGCCCAAATGATCCATTCATTGGTTGTATTTGGATTGCCTAAAATAGAATTTGTTCTATGTACTTCCTTGAGTGTACTTTGATGTTTAAATTGTAAGTTGTATAATCCATTTCCTTAGTGAAGTTTGGATTCTTAAAAGTGAATGTATTTTACTTAAAGTACATAGAGTCTTAAAAAGGAAGTGGTTTCCAAATCTTTTGGCTAGTGCCTTAGTTCCAAAACCTAAAGGTCATTATAATGACTTTAGGGGAGTCAAAGGAGTTATTTAGTTAATTGTTTTAAAAGAGGAGAAATGACATGATTTAAGAGAAGTAACTTGTTTTGAAAGGTGTGAGTTACTTGAGGTTTAAAAGTAGAAGAAACTTGTTTTCTATATATTAAGAGACTCGAAGTATTTTGAAAGTTAAGAGACTTGATTTGAAAGTTTGTGATACTTGGTTTTAAGTATAAGTCACTTAGTTATAAAAAGAATGAAGTTGTATAAAAACCATAAAGGGTTATAACGGCTTTATGGGAAGTTGGTTATAACGGCTTTATGGAAGGTTTAGAAAGTTGTCTATTTTGAATAATGGGCATAAGTTGCCTAGATTGTGAAAATTTGAAGTTACTTGGTTTCAAGCTTTGAAATGAGTTTCTAAAAGTATAGTAACTTACTTTGAAAAATAGACACACCTTGATACTACGGGTGTTAGTATCTTGGGGTTTTACACAAAAAGGAGTCTCTTGAAAAGAATGTACGTACGTAGTACTTTGGCTTGATTAATTGAGAATTATTCCATGTGTGCCTTGATAAGTACTTTGTCTTGATTAATTGAGAATTAGTCTAAGTGTGCCTTGATAAGTACTCTGGCTTGATTAATTGAGAATTATTCCATGTGATGCCTTGATAAGTACTTTGGCTTGATTAATTGAGAATTATTCTATGTGTGCCTTGATAAGTACTTTGGCTTGCTTAATTGAGAATTGCCTATGTGTCTTTGGTACTAGCGGTTTGTGCTAGTGGTATACATTCGTTTCGGTCATTCCGGGTTTGTGGCATTTGCATATTCCGTGGATTTGCTACCCACGATGCGAGGAATACCTCATGCGGGTCCGTAAGGACTTATGCGGGTGAAATAGTCCCATGCGGGCGGGTCCAACCTATGCGAGGAATACCTCATGCGAGTCCGTAAGGGCTTATGCGGGTGAAATAGTCCTATGCGAGGAATACCTCACGCGGGTCCACGCGACCTATGCAGGTGAAATAGTCTCAGGAGTAGGATTGCTCAGTAATCTTTGCGGCGGGTGGTCTGCTTTGATCGTGAGCTTCCTATTTTATATTGTATGTATACTCTGTTTACTCTCATTGTTAGTAAGGCACGGTCTTTGTAACTTGATTATCATACTTGTCTCGGATTTGTTTGTGTTACCCATGGTGCGTGCTTTTCGATGTGGGATTCCGGGGCATTATACCACGATGTATTTAGGACAATGGTGGGACTTGGTGTTGATGTATCCTTATTGGTGTTATTATATCATGGACTGCCGGCAGTGAGGAAGGATTCCATGGGCATGATTGATATCATGGGCGTGAGACCCATAGTTATATTTGAGTAGTGACTTTGAGGGCTGCGTCCACGACTTGATATGTTGCTACGTATTGTGTACTGTAGGTTGGCTATCATACATGTCTCCTGGTTTGTTTAGACTGTTATGATTTAATTACAGTACTTACTTACTGTTCACATACTTGGTACATTCTTCGTCTTGACCTCGCCCGGGGGTTGCGTTAAATCTGCTTGAGTTTAGAGTCTGTGATTCGGTGATCAGCGAGTATAGGACCACCTTAGAGTTTTGGATAGCTCCTACATTGGAGTTTATCTTTTTGGTATGAGTCCTTTCAATCTGAGCTTTTATCTGATTATGGAGTGCAGCGGGGCCTTGTCCCGTCATAGTTCAGTATAACTCTTAGAGGTCTGTATTCATATGTGGGATTGGACTCATGTACGGTGTAGTGTCTTTTGTTTATGTATATATGGCAGCCTTGTCGGCTTTGCCCTTGCACATACGTTGGTTTTTTAAAAAAAAAAGAGGTGTTATTTAATTTCCGCAGTTTACTTGTGTTGTTAAGGTAGAAGGGTGCGGGTAGGGCCTGATCCATGGCGGGGTTGGGGTGTGACAATTTTTGAGTCACAATTTTTTTTCTTTTGAGTCATAATTGTCTGTCAAAAGATCATGTAAGCTGTAGTTACTAGAAACACCTAGTGAAGTAAGGTGAAATAATGTAACGGAATTAAAAGCAACTATCTAAACACTTAGGTTAGATATGCAAAAAACTCACAAAATCTGTCTATTTGGAGTTTCTTGCTTGAATTGTGCATGCTAAATGATTTAAACCTATGTGTTATGATTGCTTGCTATTTGAGTGAAATAGTTAGGATATGCATGTTAGGAGATGACTCGAGCGTTTCTTTGTTAGCCAATTCTTACCACTCTTTTCTATCACGACATTAAAAGTATCCTAGTCACCCATTGAGCCTAAAAATGAACTCGTTCTATGACACACTATAATACCATACTAGTGCCATAAGTAAACATGTGAAATAGTAGGAATAAATTGTGTTAATAAAGAGACAAAAAGAGTGAACAAAGTGATGCATGATAAAAAGTAAGGAGAAATAGGCAAAAGCCTAAGTTTGGGAGTGCTTGTTATTATAATACACTTCACTCTCCCAAAACAAAGAGGAAAGATAGATTTGAAGTGAAGAAAAGAATCAAAAGAAAAGGAAACCTTTGAAAATCTAAAAAGCTTATGGTACACAAAAATGAGCCTAAATGCCTATTTTTACCTACCCATGCCTAAGCCTACATTACAACCCTTAAAAGTCCTGAAGATCTCTTAGATGCATAGCCATGATTAGTGGAGAATAACAACTAAACATGTCATAGGAATTTTGAAATTAACATGCATGATTCAGTATTTGACTTCCATTAAGCATGATAAAAATGAGTTTGCGAAATATCTAGCTTAATGTATTTGAATCTTTGAAAATTTGAACTATATGTTCTTGCATATTATTACGCTTAACCTTCATGTTTTCTAAGTAATACCAATGCAGCAAAGTGATCAATGTCAGTGAGTCTTTTATTTTCGTTTCCTTGAGTCTTTATTTCTTTCTTTTTATCTTTGCTCGAGGGCGAGCAAAGGTTAAGTTTGGGGGTATTTGATCGGTGTAATTTATATACACTTTTTGAGTCATTTTTAGTTAGTCTTTTGTCCCTTTTTGTACAAATAAGTGTCGTATTAGGATAGATTTTCTTTCTTTTGAGTCAAAGTGGTTAAAATGGCCAAATGGCGGAAACGGAGCTAAAAAAGGGAAAAAGTGGAGGCTTCAGAGCTTAAAAGACGAGAAAGTGGCGAGCAGGCGGCAACACGGGCGGCGCGCGCGAGCAGCGAGCGAGGCGCGGCGCCAAATCATCAAAGTGTCGCCAGAACTTGGCGCGCGGCCGCGATGCGAACGCGACACCCAATATCGAGCGCGAAGTTGCAGCGCATGGCTTGGCAATGAAGCGGGACGCGGCGCCAAATCATCCGTATCGCGAACTTCCGGCCATGGCGCGCCGATAGCGAACGCGGCGCCCGGCGCGAAAATCGAGTTTAATGGCGATTTTACGGGCGAACTGAAGGGAAAAGTTAGAGGCGGTTTTGAGCCTATAAAAGGAGAACCTTAGGCAGTTTTTAAGGGTTCCCTTTCTTGCACAACACAAGGCTTCTTGGATTGAAGATTGGAGACCATAATTTAGTAACTTTCTTTTCTTTTCTTTTCTTTATTTCAGTTTTTATGATGAACATTGAATTAGTTCTTGTCATGTCAATGGCTAGGAACTAATTCCATTATAGGGTTTTCCATGTTAAATCACTAGAAACTTATGTTATGAATTGATGCATGGTTATGGTTATTCTTCTTCTTGTTGAGATTTGTCCAATAATTGCTTTGAATGCTTGGTAATGAATTGATCACTAATTATCATTATTTATATGATTTCTAATCAAACTTCGAAAGGAGGAGGTTGTGAATATGATGTAAGTTGGGTAGACATATTTTGGATTGGGGATGAAAATACCTCAATTACTTGTGTAGCGTTAACGAGAGGTCTAAACACCTAATTTTACGCATGGCGTGGCGGTTAACTAGGTTTTGGTCTTAATCCTCCTATAGAGTCATCCTTATCACCGAAAGGTAGAAAGGAGCGTCTTTGGGGTTGAGTGTTTATATAGCCTTAGCGGGAGTATAAAGCGATTTAGTAAACTGCTAGCTCGAAAGAAGAAGAACCACAATTCATTGCATTAATAAGTAACATAAGCGGATAGTTGAGGAGACGTGGAAGCCCTATTCCCATCACTACTGAAGTAAAAACATATAGATAATTAGCCTTTATAATTGTTAGTTATAATCAACAAAAATCAATATCGGTTACCAAATAGATACCAAAAGATAGATAATTGGTACTTGAACACTAATCCTTGTGGACGATATTCGGTCTTACCAAGACTATATTACTTGTCACGATAACGTGCATTTGCGTTAAAGTGTGTGCATCTTTTCGCGCATCAGTAACAACAGGTGGGTTTGGACATGGCTCACTTATTACAAGTTTATGCGCCATAAATGGGGTCCCAACCCTACCCACTGATACTCGTGAGAGAAACCAACTGCCTGTGTCATATGGGATAGTGCACTCCTTCCCAGACCCAAGTCCCCCAGCAGCAAGAAGAAGAGCATCAGCCTGCAGCGGCGTGAGGCCGCCATGGACGAAGATGAGCCTGAGATAGAGGCTCAATATGCGGCAGGAAGTAGCCATCAGCCACCTACAGAATCAGAACCTTCAGTGCCCATGATGGAGCAGTTACTCCAGAATCAGATAAGGATGATGCAGAGTTTGGACACGGTGATACAAGGACAACAAGAAACGAGGCAACAAATTAACGAGATGAGTTTCTTGTTCAACCAGTGGTTCATGCACTATCCAATGCCGCCGCCGCCGCCACCATTTTAAACCAAGTTTGTAAGTGTTTTGTTTCTTTTATTGTTTTTGAGTCTTGCACACATTGGGGACAATGTGTGATTTAAGTTTGGGGGGGGGGGGGGTTTATTTGTGTCTTATTGTTATAGTATGTTTAAGTCTTTTTGATTGTTTTGTGTATATTTTGAGTCATAATTTTTTTTTTCTTTTGAGTCATAATTGTCTGTCAAAGATCATGCATGATGTAGTTACTAGAAACACCTAGTGAAGTAAGGTGGAATAATGTGATGGAATTAGAAGCAACTATCTAAACACTTAGGTTAGATATGCCAAAAACTCATGAAATATGTCTATTTGGAATTTCTACTTAATTGTGCTTTGTAAATGATTAAAACCTATGTGTTATGATTGCTTGCTATTTGAGGCGAAATAGTTAGGATATGCATGCTAGGAGAGATGACTCAGGCAATTCTTTGTTAGCCAATTCTTACCACTCTTTTCTATCCCTGACATTAAAAATATCCCTAGTCAGCCCCATTGAGCCTAAACATGAAACTTTTTCTTTGACACCCTATATTCCCACAATTGTGCCATAAGTAGAAATGTGAAATAGTTGGAATAAATTGTGTTAAAAAAGAGATAAAAAGAGTGAACAAGTTTGATGCACCCCAATAACAAAGTAATAAGAAATAGGCGAAAGCCTAAGTTTGGGGGTGCTTGTTATTATGATACACTTCACGATCTCAAAACAAAGAGGAAACATAGATTTGAAGTGAAGGAAAGAATCAAAAGAAAAGGGAAACATTGAAAAGCTAAAGAGCTTATGGTACACAAAATGAGCCTAAATGCCTATTTTACCTACCCATGCCTAAGCCTACATTACAACCCTTAAAAGTCCTGAAGATCTCTTAGATGCATATCCATGATTAGTGGAGAATAGCAAGTAAAAATGTCATAGGATTTTTGAAATTAACATGCATGATTCAGTATTTTTATGTTATACCCCGTATTTCCAGAGTATGTACGTGAGGGCGTACGTATTAAATTTTTGCCTTAAGAATTGGCTAGGACCGAATTTTGGGCACAAGTGCCGATTTGAGTCGTTTTTAAATGAAAGCGTTTCCTGACTTCGTTGGGAAAATTCCGGCTATGTCATTTACTTTTTTGCGGATTTTTCAGAGGCGAAACATTTTGGACCAGCGGGAGGTGACACTTGTCACCCTCGTGGTGAGCAGTTGGTGGCGATTGGCTCACGTTTTGTGCCTTATTGGTGCCTTGTTTTGTGCCTTGTTTTGGCCTTGTTTTGTGCATTGTTTTGTGCCATGTTTTGTGGAGTAGGGGTTAGGGTGCACTTGGCAGTCAAGGCCTTACACTTGCCTTGCGTGGCTTGATCTTGTCCGTTGGTTGGCCCTTGGCTTCCCTATAAATACCCTCCCTTTGTTGAAGACTTCATCATCCAAATGTGTTCTAAGTCTTGCAATCCTTCCCTCTCCTCTTGTTGCTCGTCCTAAGCCTCCCCTCCCCCTTTGAGTGGCGAGAGTTCCCCTCCTTGTCAAGGCCCTTTGGCGAGAACCCCATCTTGGAGTGTTTTAGTGAGGTACCCCTTGTGGTATTGAAATACTCTCCAAGTATTGTTATAATGCCCAAAATACCTTGGCCTCATATCTTGTAGTATTCTAAAGTTACCTCTATCGTAGAGCAGGAAATACTACCTTTTGTCCTTTAAGTCTCAAACCAAAACCCTAAGAAATCTTCATAGTTGGTTGAAGTATTTATGTAAAAGTTGGTTAGAACTTCTAAGGGTTGTTTGGGCGCGGAGTAGGAGCTAAACCTTGCTCGGATCGACTTTTATCTCGGATAATTTTGGGCTTATCGAGGTAAATAATCTTGTCCCCTTTTGTAATTGGAAATTACATGTTGTTGTATTATATAGTTGAAGTATACTATATATAGAATTAAGTTTAATCTGCGGCAATGTCTTTTGACTTAAGCTGAATTTAAAGAAAAGCTGATCAGTAACTACATGGGGTGTATTCTGATGAGACTTGTGTAGCTTGTTGTGTAGTAGAAATTGTACACGCTTGGGTTAGGCGTATAAAACCCCACTGGTTGGCTTGGTAGCGGCCTCGATAGAGGAGGAGATTCTGTTTGTTGCGGGAGAAGTCTTTGCCGAATTTTACGTAGAAAGATGGGAACTTGTGTTTAAGATTTAAATAGGCGTTTGTGGCCTTTATAGGTGAAAGTACTAAGAGTAGCGTATTCTACTCGAGAGTGGAAAGGGCTAGCAAGGTTGTAGTACTTGGAGCTTTTTGCTTATTGTCGATAATCGTCGCGAGGTATGTGAACCTCTTCCTATCTCTTCTAGCATGATATGTGTGAACTATGTAGTACGGTAGACGTCATGTGTTAAGCTGTGTTTGATTGTTCTTAAAACATAAAGTGTTATAACGGCTTTATGGGAAGTTGGTTATAACGACTTTATGAAGGTAAGAAAATACTTTGTGGTTTTAAAAGGTAAGCGATGTGAATTATAGCGGCTAGTTATAATAAAGAACTTGATGTATTTCAAAAGATTTATAAATCGTTTTGGAAGGAGAAGTAACACTTGGTTTTAAAAGGTTTTAAAAAGAGTTATACTAGCTTTTTGGGAGTTAGGTATAATGTCTTAAGAGAGGTAAAGAAAATGGTTTCTTGATGTTAGAAGTTAAGAGACTTGATCTTATAAGATAAGAGACTTAACTTATTTGTTTTAATGTGAATGTTTGTGTGAAACCTCATTCGTGAGTAATGAGTACTTGGTTTTATTTAAAGGGATAATGTTTCTTGATTTGGAAATCGAATGTGTATCGACAGGACCATGCGGCGTTAATAAAGGAAAATGTATTGACTAAAGAAGTATTAAAACCGGTAGAAACCTCCATCTGCATAGAAGCTAAGATGAGACAAAATGATATTACATTTCCTAGATCATGGCTGCTTAATAAGATTGATTATAAACAAGAATAACCACTCATATAAGACATATGTTTCTCAAGCGTTTAAAGGAGAATTATGTTTTAAAGGATTAAAACTACGAACTACGAAACCTTTTCTAAAAATGAGAAACTTGAGCATTTGTAATTAGGCAACCGGAACTTTAGGAAAAGAATGTTGGTACTTGAGTTTAAAAAGAAAGTGTTACGGTTTACTTAATAATGTGAATCACTCTAGTTTTATACTACGGGTATCGGGTGACTTTTATAAAAGGCATTATCTCTTTTAAAAGGACTTAACGTATGTAGTACTTTAGGGTTAAAACCGGACTTTGACATAAAATGAAAGTACCTTGAGTTGTGTGTAACTTGCTTATGCTTGTTGTTATGAAACTTGACCATGTTACGTGTGATAGCCTTGTTGTGCAAATCTTGTGTTCACTCGACTACGGTTCATCCGGAAATGTATTTCACTTGATTACGGTTCATCCGAATGTATCTCACTTAGTGCGGTTCATCCGGAATGTATTTCACTTGATTACGGTTCATCCGGAATGTATCTCACTTGATTACCGGTTCATCCGGAATGTATTTCACTTGATTACGGTTCACGGGAATGTATCTCACTTGACTCTAGGTTCATCCGGAATGTATTTCACTTGACTACCGGGTTCATCAGGAATGTATTCCACGTTTCTATATTGGGTCCATAAGATGGGCGAGACACGTTATCGTATCACATGATTTATACCTAGGCTGGCGGTGAGGAAGGAGTTCCACGGGCATGAGGATGACTTTGAGGCGTGAGTCACGACTTGACATATTGCCTTTTATGTTGTGAAGCGTAGTTTGGTTATCATACATGTCTCTGCTTTATATAGACTATTATGATTTCATTCTGATGTTTCTGATTTCACATACTTGGTACTGTTATCTTGACCTCGCCCGAAGTGCGTTCATCTGCGCGAGTAAAGGTACATCATCGTCGATCCGCTTATAGGATCACATTCGGCGTGTTGGGAAGCTCCGTTTCTCGGAGGCTTATCTTTTGGTATGTGTTCCACGAGTTGTAGGTTCTTGTACATTCGGGTATGGCGGGGCCACTGTCCGTCATAGTTGTTGTAAATCTTAAGTGCAGCCATTGTGGGCGGGGTTGTAAAAGGATTAAAGCTGTTCGGGTTTTATGTATATCTTGAAACAAGCTGTTTTGGTTGCTTTGTTTATTTATTATATCTCTTGTTTCATGATTCATGTTTTATTTTCCTGGTTTTCTCGATGTTGTATCACTAGGGTGCCGGGGTAAGGCACGATGCGGGCAGGTTGGGCGTTACAAAGTGGTATCGAGCGATTAGTCCTCGGAAAGTGTCTCTGCACCGTGTCTAGTAGAGTCTTGATTATCGGTGTGTTGTGCACCACATCTATAATCGAGGCTATAGGACATTTAGGATTAGTTTCCATTCTTCTCATTACGAGATCGTGCCTTAGAGTTGTGTGATAAATTGGACCCTCGGCGTATTCCTTTCCTTTACCGATTATGCCTCGCGTAAAACCTTGAGCCCGAATGGGCAAGGCGATCGAGGATTGGCGAGATACGAGAGAAATGCGGCGCGAGCGTCGATACTGAGCAGTGCTTCCGGCGGGTTTAGCGGCGCGCCCAAGACCAGCGAGTTTAGAAGCGCGGCGATGGGCTGCTGAGACTCTGATACCTAAGCCTCGATCCCACGGCTGGAGCCGATGAGATGGTACAAGGAGATGGCGATTCTTGGCGAGTCGTGGCGAGATATGAGGATAAATTTGAATCTGGCGATTCGGCCCGATAGCACCGTAGTTCACCGGCGAGCGGTTTGAGGCTACGTGACTTTACGAGTTGTAGCCCGCCGATGTTCTATGGATCGAGAGGCGAGGGCGACCCTCGGGAGTTTATCCGACTCTACGGATCATGAGTGATCCAGTCTCGAGGCGAGTCGGTGGTATTGGGTTCGCATCATTGCGTGATCTGCGATTGGTAGTTTGATTCGTGGGAGTTGTCGGGAAGAGCATGCACTTCGGCCGTATGGGACGAGTTCTCAAGGCTTTTCTTGCACATTTCTTGCCCGCAGATGAGAGGGCTCGGGCAGCAGATTTTTGACGTTGGCGGGGCGGGCGGGCGGTTAGAAAGTACAATGTGGAGTTCGACTCATTAGCTCGGTATGTCCCAGCGTAGTAGCGATATGGAGGGCCAGTACACCGCCACGTCACCGGGCTGGATGAGTACTTGGCGAGCTTGTTGGTGTAGCCGCCCGGGGCATGGACATTGCCGCGTGCGAGCTCATGCACTAGGATGTGAGGCACGGAAGATCGGCGGAATGGCCGAGATCGCGAGAAGAGGCGGGGCGGCGGGGTCGCTGGTAACTTTCAAGGCGGACCGCCTCAGTGGCGATCTAGTTATGTACCTCCGCCCGATGCGGAGTGGTCCCCGCGATCGTCGGGGCGTTCGGGTATTGGGGCTGGTGAGCTCGGGGCTTAGTTCGCGAGATATACATGGGTTCTAGCCAGCGATTCACGTCCTCCGGTGTGCACGATGTGGAAAACATCATCGAGAATGTCGTCTTTTCTGGTGCTTGCTTCACTGCGGCCGTCGAGAGCCATGTGACGAGAGGCGTGCTTATAGGAGATGCAAGCGGCAGCGCGACTCTGGATCGATGGCGAGTTCATCGCGCCTACGATTATGCGCCTGCGAGGACTTACGATTAGAGTGGGCGGTAGCGGTATATCCTTAACCTACAGAGGCTTGTATGTTTTGATGTTATGTTAATGTGTTAGGTGTTATGTTCGGATAGCTTTGTGCTAAAATGTGATTTAGGAACACAGTTTGGGAAAAAGGGTAAGCACGGGGTGAGGAATGATGAACCTTAGAATATTACTGATTGAGACCTTAGATGTAAGGCCGTCTTGGGTACAAGATTTTTGCGAGTGATCCTTGTGAGTGCATTTTATGCCTAGAAAGTATTGTGTGATAAGTCCTCAGGTTGGGTAAATGAAAGTGGTATCTTCCATGATGTGATTTAGCAAGATTGTTCAGTGTCGAGAGCAAGAGTTGCGCGACAGTGGAGTCGGGTTGGGGCCGTGTTGCGGGCCAACCCGCGGCTGTTCGAGGTGGGGTCAGCTCTGGGTGGTCCCGGTGGTAGGGTCACGAGGAGCTAGGCGAGTTTTGGTAACCATCGTATGAGTTCGTGGATATGTTCGACCAGAAGCAGATCGTGAAGGCCGGGAATGGCCTTAAGGAAGATTGAGGCTAGTAGATGACCAAGTTTGGAGGTGGTAACTCCAAAGTTTTGGAAACTAAAGCGATGACTGGAGTATGGTGAGTATACTAGAAGAGTTCAAGTGATCGAGGAGGGCGGCGAGTAAGGAAGAAAACGTGTGTTATGTTTGTGGCCATGTGTGGCAGTGGAAACTTGTTAGAAGAACTTCATCTTTATCCGCCTTGAGAAAGAACATTCGGGACGAATGTTTCTAAGGAGGGGAGAATGTTATACCCCGTATTTCCAGAGTATGTACGTGAGGGCGTACGTATTAAATTTTTGCCTTAAGAATTGGCTAGGACCGAATTTTGGGCACAAGTGCGATTTGAGTCGTTTTTTAAAGCGTTTCCACGACTACGTTGGGAAAATTCGGCTATGTCATTTACTTTTTGCGGATTTTTCCGAGAGGCGAAACATTTTGGACCAACGGGAGGTGACACTTGTCACCCTCATGGTGAGCAGTTGGTGGCCGATTGGCTCACGTTTTGTGCCTTATTGGTGCCTTGTTTTGTGCCTTGTTTTGGCCTTGTTTTGTGCATTGTTTTGTGCCATGTTTTGTGGAGTAGGGGTTAGGGTGCACTTGGCTTGATCAAGGCCTTACACTTGCCTTGCACATGGCTTGATCTTGTCCATTGGTTGGCCTGGCTTCCTATAAATACCACTCCTTTGTTGAAGACTTCATCATCCAAATGTGTTCTAAGTCTTGCAATCCTTCCCTCTCCTCTTGTTGCTCTCGTCCTAAGCCTCCCCTCCCCTTTGGTGGCCTAGTGGCCGAGAGTTCCCCCTCCTTGTCAAGGCCCTTTGGCGAGAACCCCCATCTTGGAGTGTTTTAGTGAGGTACCCCATGTGGTATTGAAATACTCTCCAAGTATTGTTATAATGCCCAAAATACCTTGGCCTCATATCTTGTAGTATTCCAAAGTTACCTCTATCGTAGAGCAGGAAATACTACATTTTGTCCTTTAAGTCTCAAACCAAAACCCTAAGGAAATCTTCATAGTTGGTTGAAGTATTTATGTAAAAGTTGGTTAGAACTTCTAAGGGTTGTTTGGAGCGCGGAGTAGGAGCTAAACCTTGCTCGGGATCGACTTTTATCTCGGATAATTTTGGGCTTATCGAGGTAAATAATCTTGTCCCCTTTTGTAATTGGAAATTACATGTTGTTGTATTATATAGTTGAAGTATACTATATATAGAATTAAGTTTAATCTTTGGCAATGTCTTTTGACTTAAGCTGAATTTAAAGAAAGAATCGAATGTAACTACATAGGTATCAGATGAGACTTGTGTAGCTTGTTGTGTAGTAGAAATTGTACACGCGGTTAGGCGTATAAAACCCCCTGGTTGGCTTGGTAGCCGGCCTCGATAGAGGAGGAGATTTCTGTTGCGGGAAGTCTTGAATTTTACGTAGAAAGATGGGAACTTGTGTTTAAGATTTAAATAGACGTTTGTGGCCTTTATAGGTGAAAGTACTAAGAGTAGCGTATTCTACTCGAGAGTGGAAAGGGCTAGCAAGGTTGTAGTACTTGGAGCTTTTTGCTTATTGTCGATAATCGTCGCGAGGTATGTGAACCTCTTCCTATCTCTTCTAGCATGATATGTGTGAACTATGTAGTACGGTGAGCGTACATGTGTTAATCGTGTTTGATTGTTCTTAAAACATAAAGTGTTATAACGGCTTTATGGGAAGTTAGTTATAACGACTTTATGAAGGTAAGAAAATACTTTGTGGTTTTAAAAGGTAAGCGATGTGAATTATAGCGGCTAGTTATAATAAAGAACTTGATGTATTTCAAAAGATTTATAAATCATTTTGGAAGGGAGAGTAACACTTGGTTTTAAAAGGTTTTAAAAAGAGTTATACTAGCTTTTTGGGGAGTTAGGTATAATGTCTTAAGAGAGGTAAAGAAAATGGTTTACTGATGTTAGAAGTTAAGAGACTTGATCTTATAAGATAAGAGACTTAACTTATTTGTTTTAATGTGAATGTTTGTGTGAAACCTCATTCGTGAGTAATGAGTACTTGGTTTTATTTAAAGGGATAATGTTTTACTGATTTCGGAAATCAGAATGTGTATCGACAGACCACTGCAGCGTTAATAAAGGAAAATGTATTGACTAAAGAAGTATTAAAACCAGTAGAAACCTCCATCTGCATAGAAGCTAAGATGAGACAAAATGATATTACATTTCCTAGATCATGGCTGCTTAATAAGATTGATTATAAACAAGAATAACCTACTCACATATAAGACATATGTTTCTCAAAACGTTTAAAGGAGAATTATGTTTTAAAGGATTAAAACTACGAACTACGAAACCTTTTCTAAAAATGAGAAACTTGAGCATTTGTAATTAGGCAAACCGGAACTTTAGGAAAAGAATGTTGGTACTTGAGTTTAAAAAGAAAGTGTTCTGGTTTACTTAATAATGTGAATCACTCTAGTTTTATACTACGGGTATCGGGTGACTTTTATAAAAGGAACGTATCTCTTTTAAAAGGACTTAACGTATGTAGTACTTTAGGGTTAAAACCCGGACTTTGACATAAAATGAAAGTACCTTGAGTTGTGTGTAACTTGCTTATGCTTGTTGTTATGAAACTTGACCATGTTACGTGTGATAGCCTTGTTGTGCAAATCTTGTGTTCACTCGACTACGGTTCATCCGGAAATGTATTTCACTTGATTCAGGTTCATCCGGAATGTATCTCACTTAGTCCGGTTCATCCGAATGTATTTCACTTGATTACCGGTTCATCCGGAATGTATCTCACTTGATTACGGTTCATCCGGGAATGTATTTCACTTGATTACCGGTTCACCCGGGAATGTATCTCACTTGACTATCGGTTCATCCGGGAATGTATTTCACTTGACTATCGGTTCATCCGGGAATGTATTCCACACGTTTCTATATTGGGTCCATAAGATGGGCGAGACACTTATCGTATCACATGATTTATACCTAGGCTGCCGGTGATGAGAAGGAGTTCCACGGGCATGAGGATGACTTTGAGGCGTGAGTCACGACTTGACATATCGCTTTTATGTTGTGGCTGTAGTTTGGTTATCATACATGTCTCTGCTTTATATAGACTATTATGATTTCATTTGATGTTTCTGATTTCACATACTTGGTACTGTTATCGACCTCCTCGGAAGTGCGTTCATCTGCAGTAAAGGTACATCGATCGATCCCGCTTATAGGATCACATTCGGCGTGTTGGGAAGCTCCGTTTCTCGGAGGCTTATCTTTTAGTATGTGTTCCACGAGTTGTAGGTTCTTGTACATTCGGGGTATGGCGGGGCCACTGTCCGTCATAGTTGTTGTAAATCTTAAGTGCGTCAGAACTGTGGCGGGGTTGTAAAAGGATTAAAGCCATTCGGGTTTTATGTATATACTGAAGGCAGCTGTTTTGGTTGGCCTGTTTATTTATTATATCTCTTGTTTCATGATTCATGTTTTATTTTCCGCTGGTTTTCTCTGATGTTGTATCACTAGGGTGCCCGGGGTAAGGCACCAGTAACGGGCCCGGGTTCGGGGCGTTACATTTTACTTCCATTAAGCATGATAAAAATGAGTTTGCGAAATATCTAGCTTAATGTGTTTAGAATGCTAAAATTTCATGTTATATGTTCCTGCATATTATTCTGTTAATCTTCATGTTTTTCTAAGTGATACTAATACACCAAAGTGATCAATGTCATTGAGTCTGTCTATTTTCTCTTTCTTTGAGTTTTTATTTCTTTCTTTTTATCTTTGCTCGAGGGCGAGCAAAGGTTAAGTTTGGGGGTATTTGATCGGTGTATTTTATATACACTTTTTGAGTCGTTTTTAGTGAGTCTTTTGTCCCTTTTTGTACAAATATGTGTCGTCTTAGGATAGATTTTCTTTCTTTTGAGTCAAAGTGGTTAAAATGGTTGTTTGGCGGAAAAGGAGCGAAAAGAGGGCAAAAGTGGAGGTTCCAGAGCTTAAAAGACGAGAAAGTGGCGAACCAGGCACGGACACGGGCCAGCGCCGCGGCGCCTCCAGCCAACAGGGCCAGGCGCCCCGGCGCCCAATATCCAGAGACCTGCAGAAGTTGCAGTGTCGCGGCGCCTCTAACGGCGAGTGCGAGGGCGGCGCTAATCACGAGCAATGCGAAGTTCGGCGCCGATAGCGAGGCGCGGCACGCGGGAAAAATCAGGTTTTTGACGAATTATGGGCCAGGCCTGAAGGGAAAACCTTAAGGGCGGTTTGGAGGCTATAAAAAGAGAACCCTAGGCAGTTTTCAAGGGTTCCCTTTCTTGCACAAACACAAGACTTCTTGGAGTTAAAGATTGGAGACCATTACTTAGTAATTTTTTTTCTTTCTTTTACTTTATTTCAATTTTTATGTTGGATATTGAATTAGTTCTTGTCATGTCAATGGCTAGGAACTAATTCTATTATAGGGCTTTCCATGTCAATTCACTTGAACCTTATTTTATGAGTTAATGCATGTTTATGGTTGTTCTTCTTATTGTTGAGATTTACCCAATAGTTGCTTTGAATGCTTGGTAATTAATTGATCACTAATTATCATTATTTATATGATTTCTAATCAAACTTCGAAAGGAGGAGGTTGTGACTATGTTGTAAGTTGGGTAGACATAGGTCGGATTGGGGATGAAAATACCTCAATTACTTGTGTAGCGTTAATAGGGGTTTAAATACCTAAATTCACGCAAGGTACGTGACGATTAACAGGGTTTTTGTTCTTAATCCTCCTATAGAGTCATCCTTATCACCGAAAGGTAGAAAGGAGCGCTACTGGGGTTGAGTGTTTATATAGCCTTAACGGGAGTATAAAACGAATTAGTAAACCTGCTAGCTCCAAAAGAAGAAGAACCATAATTCATTGCATTAATAAGTAATATAAGCGGATAGTTGAGAAGACTTGGAAGCCCTATTTCCATCATCACTGAAGTAAACACTTAGTTAATTAGTCTTTACAATTGTTAGTATAATCAACAAACTCAAATATCGGTCACCAAATAGATAACAAAGGATAGATAGTTGGTACTTGAGCACTAATCCCTGAGGACGATAACTCGGTCTTCAAGACTATATTACTTGAGTCGACAACGTGCACTTGCGTTAAAGTGTGTGCATTAAATCGCGCATCAATCATCACAACTCCACTCCTCCTGACTTGACTTCTTGGATGGTAAACTAAACAAGAATAATAATAAAAAGTAAGGGAAAAAACTTTCAGGGAGTTTGATGCGCGTTAAGATGCACACACTTAAACGCAAGTGCACGTTATCGTATCAAGTAGTATAGTCTTAGATAAGACCGAATATCGTCCTCTGGGATTAGGGTTCAAGTACCAATTATCTATTTTCTAGTATCTATTTGGTGAATGTATGATTGATTGGTTGTTTATGACTAAGAATTATAAAAGCTATTTAACTAAAAGGTTTACTTCAGTTGTGATGAGAATAGGGCTTCTATGTATCCTTACTATCCGCTTATGTTACTTACTAATGCATTACTTATGGTATTCTTCTTTTGGAGAAAGCAGGTTTACGAAATCGTTTTATACTCCCGTTAGGGTTATATAAACACTCAACCCCAGTATCGTTCCTTACCTAACTTTCGCTGATAAGGGCAACTTTATAGGAGGATTAAGAACAAAAACCTAGTTGACCGTCATGCACAATGCGCAAAATTAGGTTTGTTAAGACTCTCATAAACGCTACATAAATAAAAGAGGTAAATACATCCCCAATCCAAGAATGTCTACCCAACTTACAAAGATATTCACAATCCCCCCTTTTCAGAATCTGATTAGAAATCATATAGTGATAATTAGTTGTCAATTAATTACCAAGAATTCAACTCAATTATTGGATAGATCTCTCAATAAGAACAATAACCATAAGCATGCATTAATTTATAACATAAGTTTCAAGCAATTCAACATAGAAAGCCCTATAAGAGAATTAGTTCCTAGCCATAAAGATGACAAGAACTAATTCCATGTTCATCATGCAAAACTGAAATAAAGTAAAGTAAAAGGAAAAGAAATTACTAAATTAATGGTATCAAATCTCCAAGCAAAAGTCTTGAGTTGTGCAAGAAGGGGAACCCTTGAAAACTGCCTAGGGTTCTCCTTATATAGGTTTAAAAACGCCTCATTCTTTTCCTTCAGCTGGCCTGCAATTTCGTCAAAAGACCTAATTTTTCAGCGTCGGCGCCAGCGCCTGCCAGCGCGCGGCCGGAAGTTCTGCAATCCGTCGGGTGTTTTGGCGTCGCGACCTGTATCTGCTCGGTGTGCGTGCCGCAGAATCTTCAGTAGCTCGCCGGATGTTTAGGCGCGCGGCCTGCATCTGCTGGCGCTGTGCGCCAGTCTTCGCCTCTCACGAATAGTGGCGCGCGTCGCATTTGCTGCGAGGAGCGCTGGCGCTGTCCGGATTTTAGCCTCGTTCGCCACTTTCTCGTTTTCAGCTCTGGCATCTCCTCTTTTGCCCTCTTTTTGCTCCTTTTCCGCCATTTGGCCATTTTAACCACTTTGACTCAAAAGAAAGAAAAACTATCCTAATACGACACTTATATGTGCAATATGGGACAAAAGACTCACTAAAACTGACTCAAAAGGTGTATGTAAAATACACCGATCAAATACCCCCAAACTTAACCTTTGCTCGCCCTCGAGCAAAGATAGAAAGAAATACAATAATAAAAAAAAAGACTCAAAGAACGAAAAATAAAAGGACTCCCTGCCATTGATCACTTTTGTTGCATAAATGTTAACTAGAAAAACATGAAGGTTAGCAGAATAATATGCAGGAACATATAGCATGAAATTTTTCAGCACACTAACCACATGAAGCTAAATATTTCGCAAACTCATATTCATCATGCTTAATGGAAGTCAATATACTAAATCATGCATATAAATTCAAGAATTCCTATGGCATGCTTACTTGCTATTCTCCACTAATTCTAGATATGCATAAAAGAGATCTTCAGGACTTTAAAGGTTGTAATGTAGGCTTAGGTAGGGGTTGGTAAAGATAGGCATTTAGGCTCATTTTTCTGTACCATAAGCTCTTTTGGCTTTTCAATTTTTCCCTTTTTCTTTTTGATTCTTTCCTTCACTTCAATTCTATCCTTCCCCTCTTTTGTTTTGGGAGAGTGAAGTGTATTATACTAATAGGCACCCCCAAACTTAGGTTTTTGCCTCTTTCTTATTACTTTTCCATTGGGGTGCATCAAACTTGTTCACTCTTTTTGTTTCTTCTTTTTAACACAATGTACTCCACTATTTCATATTTTTCACTTATGGTACAATTTGTGGGAATATAGGATGTCAAAGAAAAAGTTTCAAATTTAGGCTCAATGGGGCTGACTAGGGACATTTTTAAAGTACATGATAGAAAAGAATGGTAAGAATTGACTATCAAAGAAATGCCTGAGTCATCTCCCTAACATGCATATCCTAACTATTTCGCCTCAAATAGCAAGCAATCATAACACATAGGCATTTATCATTTAACATGCATAACTCAAGCAAGAAACTCCAAATAGACAGAATATGTGAGTTTTTGGCATATCTAACCTAAGTGTTTAGATAATTGCTTCAATTCCTTTACATTATTCCACCTTACTTCACTAGGTGTTTCTAGCAACTACAGCATACATGATCTTTAACAGGCAATTATGACTCAAAAAGAAAAAAAAATTGGTGACTCAAAATAAACATAAAACAAATAAAAAGACTTAAATAAAACATAACATGACACACAAATAAAACACCCCCAAACTTAAATCACACATTGTCCCCAATGTGTGCAAGACTCAAAAGAAAATAAAAGAAAAAAAAGACACTTACAGACTTTGGCTAAAATGGTGGTGGTGGCGGTGGATAATGCATCGACCATTGGTTGAACAAGGCACTCAGCTCGTTGATTTGTTGCCTTGTTTCTTGCTGTCCTTGTACTACTGTTTGCAAGGTCTGCATCATCTCCCTCTGATGTTGGTACAATTGCCCCATTGTGGGTTCTGAAGGTTACGCTCCTGTGGTTGGCCGGTGGTGGGTCTCGCCTCATTGAGCCCCTTTCGTGCTCATCTTCATCCATGGCGGCCTCTTCTGCTGCTGCTGCTGGTGGTTGTACTCTCCGTCTGGCTGTTGGGGGGCTTGGGTCTGGGAAAGAGTGCACTATCCCATAGGACACCGGCAGTTGGTTCCTCTCATGAGTGTCAGTGGGTAGTTGTGGGACCGCACTCATGTGACATAGCTTGGTGATAATCGAGCCATGTCCCGATCCGCTGTCGCCGCCAACTGCTGATTTCTTCAATGCTCGCACTATTTCTTTCCCACATCAATTGTCACCTCATAATTCCATAAATCAACTTAACCTATCTTACGGAACTCGGTGAAGTGCGTGGATGGAATCATGCGAATCGACAAAATACAAGCCTTGGCTGCCTTGTTGAATTGGCACCTGCTCAGTGCTCTCGATCCATTTCTTCCAATCTCAAAAGCAGCTCCCTGGTAGCTCACGGTGTCTGCAACGGCATTCCAGTCGATGTGGTCAATGCTTCTAGACCATGTTCTAAAGTGATTCCAATCACTTCTTTCTTCAACATCAACTGTTTTCAATTGTATATTAATATTTTCTGCCGTCACAGGCACATAGCTTCCCCTTACAAAGCATCCCCTTTCCACCTTCTCCGGAAAGTTGGCATAAAATTCTCGCACCATTGTTGTGTTTGCTGGTGTTATCTTCTCCGGGTTCACAAATTTTCTCCACTCCCTTAACTCAATCATCGCCCGAATGGGCTCATAAACATCTCCTTCTCCAAATGACGCCCTCTGGTAGTCCATTCCCCTTTCTGGTATTAAGGGTCTGGTATCAAGCTTTTTGTATCTTTGAGAGGCTTCGTAGCTTACAAACCTACTTTCGTCATATTGTGGGGTTGGGGTGGATGTGGAGCCTCTTCTTTTTCTGGTGGCCATGGTTAAAACTGTTTCTGGAATTTACAATTTAGTGGCACAATGTCTCCTACAAAATCAACAACTAGCAGCGAACACAACACCCCCAAACTTCAACCTTTCTACTCAATACCCACAACCTCCTTTTCTACTCTTTTCTCCAAACTTCACAATCACTTTTCAGCACCCAAACTACTCCAACTACAATACTCCTCCAAACTACTACCTCCTTATGACTTCAGTAAAAGGATTCAAGAACAAAGAAATGGATTACCTTTTTATGAGAGCTTCACGCTGTTCTTGTTTCAATTGGTGGGTTGAGGGTATGGAATGGAGCTTCGTTGTTTGAGATGGTTGGGGGTTTTTAGGAATTTAAGAGTTTAGGTTGTGGTTGTGTTGGATTTGTGGAGGATTTGTGGGCAAATTTCTGGAATTTCGTGGGTTTTTGGAGAGGGAAGGTTAGGTTTTTGATATTGGAATTGGGGAAAATTTGATTTTTGGGCGTTTTTAAGTTTCTGAATTCCCGCTTTGGCGCCGCGGCCCTGCTTTAAGCGCCGCGGCGCCTAAATTTGGCAAATTTTCTGAAATTTTTGTCGTCGCGGCCCTGCTCTGCGTATGGCGCGCTCTATGACTTGTTCGATTCTTTTAGCGCCATGCTCTGGCGTAGCCTTTCCCAATTTTCTGGAAATTCTGGCTTTTCTTCAGTTTTTCGCCTTCAGTTTATTTCCCTGTACCTATCAATTACAGCACAAACACAAGAACCCAAGACCGTGAGATTGTTCTAGACAAAATAAAATAAACTTAAAGACAGAAATTAAAATAACATAATTGAAAACGTTGGGTTGCCTCCCAACAAGCGTTGTCTTTAACGTCTTTTAGCCGGACGCAAGTTCCTTAACCTTAATAACCTTGGGGAGGATTAAGCCCCCAACCTATCCATTTCCTCCACATCTGGCGTTTTCTTTTTCTTCTTTTCTTTTTGGCATTATCAGTAATAGGGAGTTCAGGAACACTTACCTCCTTTAGTGGCATTTCGGCAAACCATGCTTGCTTTCTTGGGCTCATCGCTCGTTGGTTGACTTGTAATGGCTGACATGGGGGTTTGATGGTGCTGATTGCAAAGCACCCACTTATTGTTGGTGGCTCAATGATGTGTTTAAAAACTTTAAACACCATTTCTTCATTCTCCACCCTTAGTGTTAGTTCCCCTCTTTCAACATCAATCAAAGCTCTCCCCGTTGCTAGGAATGGCCTCCCCAATATGATCGGGATTTCCGCGTCTTCTTCCATATCGAGGATGAGGAAATCTGCAGGGAAGAAGAATTTCCCTACTTTCACAATTACGTCCTCGATCTTGCCTCTTGGATGAACCACTGTCATGTCGGCTGCGGGCTATCGTGGTTGGTTTGGCCTCACCCAACTCCAATCTCTTGAATACTGATAGGGGCATTAGATTTATACTTGCCCCTAAATCACATAGCGCTCTGTTGCAAGTTACCCTGCCCACTGTGCAAGGTAGTGTAAAGCTGCCAGGATCCTTTAGCTTGGGTGGCAACTTCTTTTGCAGGATAGCACTACACTCTTCTGTTAGTGCTACTATCTCATATTCCGCCAGCTTCTTCTTTTTCCCCAAGATTTCTTTCATGAACTTGAAATAGGAAGGCATCTGCTCCAAAGCCTCTATAAAAGGTATGTTGATATGCAGCTTCCTGAATACTTCCAAAAATTTGGAAAATTGTTTATCGACCGCCTTCCTCTGTAATCTCTGGGGGAAAGGGATCTTTTCTGTATACTCCTTCTCTGGAGTTTTCTCTATCACTGGGCTAGGCTCAATCACCTTCTCTTTTTCTAACTCTGATTTCTTCTCAACTACTGGTTGAGGTGGCTGCGACTCATCGCTTCACTTCTCAACCGCATTTGCGACACTGCTCTCTCGGATTTACCTCTGTATTGCTTGGCAGTGCCCCCGGTGGCCTGATGTTTGCTTGCTTTGCGAGCTGACCCACTTGAGTTTCCAGGTTCCTGAATGAGGATCTAGCTTCTGTCATGAACTGGGTCTGGGCATTGGCAAGTGTTTATCCGCTACTTCGTCGGCTTTTCTTCGAGCGGTGCATTGGCTTGATCTTTGTGGGGCTGAGTGAAGAAATTTTGATTCGAGTCTTCTTTGGTTACGATCTGGCCCTATCACGGTCTGCTGCCACGATATTGGATTCTGCGCCTCGTATGCGGATTCTGCGCCCGGTATTGATTCTGCACGATCTCCTTTCCATGAGAAATTTGGGTGATTCCTCCACCCTGGATTATAAGTGTTTGAGTAGGGGTTGTTCTGTTGCCTCTGGTAATTACCTACTGATTGACATTCTGCCTGCTCCATTGGTATATTGTTGGGATCCGCTGAAGGACACCTATCAAATGTATGTGGGCCACCACATATCTCACAGCTTTTAGGCATATGTACGGCATTTACTGACATTGTATGTTGCTGCAACTGTTTTGCTAGAAGAGCCACTTGGGCATTCAAGGCAGCAATAGCATCTATCTCGTGGACTCCCACGGTTCTTCTCCCACTAGTCGCCCTCTCTTCAGTGACATGGTTGTTAGTGGCCATATCTTCTAATAACTCATGGCGTCGTGAACATTTTCCTCATGAATGCTCCACTGCGTCAATGATGGTTACGGTTGTCTTGCTCGGCCGTTGTAGAAGATGTGGACCAAGTTCCACAACTCAATGCAATGGTGTGGACACTTCCTTTGTAGATCCTTGAACCTTTCCCATGCTTCATATAAGGACTCTCCATCAGCTTGGTAGAAGTTGTTCAACTCCCCTCGCAATTTCTTTGCTTTACATGGGGAAAGAACTTGGCTAGGAATTTACGTGCCCATTTCGTACCATGTGAATATCGAATCGGTGGCGAATTCAACCATACTTTTGCTCTATCCACGAGTGAGAAGGAAATAGCCTCAATCGGCGACATCATCGATACCAGTTATATCTGAGCGTGCACATAGCTCCAAGAAATTAGCTATGTGCATATGTGGATCCTCCGATGGCGATCCTCGAATTGCACGTGTCTTTGTACCATGCTCGAGAATCGCGGTTTTATTTGAAATTGTTGGCTCCTATTGTAGGGAGCCTAATGCAATCGTGCTCCATTCACTCTTGGCGACATAATCTCCCAAACTTCTTTACGGCTGGATTTGGACTCTCTCTTCCACGTCTATCGGCGCTTGCCTAGGTATTCTGGATGGGGTTGATTCTCTCCTAACCCTTCTCTCATCCCGTTGTTGTTACGCACGCGTTCATCTCTAACACGGTTGCACTCATTGATTTTTACGCTTACGTTTGCGAGTTTTCTCAATTTACGGATTGAAGGGAACAAGAGTGTGCGCTCTCTTCTCCTTCGCATAAGCGACTTCGAAATAGATCAAAAGCAGACAACAAATCACGGCACCTCAATTTTCAAAAGAAAACGTAAAATTAAAAATTAAGCGAAAAATTAAAAACCAAATTAGAAATTAAAAATAGACAACTTTGATATTGAACTATGTCTAATCCGACAGCGCCAAAAAACGATGCGGCGTTAAGATGCACACTTAAACGCAAGTGCGTTATCGTATCAAGTAGTATAGTCTTAGATAAGACCGAATATCGTCCTCTGGGATTAGGGTTCAAGTACCAATTATCTATTTTCTAGTATCTATTTGGTGAATGTATGATTGATTGGTTGTTTATGACTAAGAATTATAAAAGTTATTTAACTAAAAGGTTTACTTCAGTTGTGATGAGAATAGGGCTTCTATGTATCCTTACTATTAAACATGCTACTTACTAATGCATTACTTATGGTATTCTTCTTTTGGAGAAAGTAGGTTTCTGAAATCGTTTTATACTCCCGTTGGGTTATATAAACACTCACCCCGATGTCGTTCCTTACCTAACTTTCGCTGATAAGGGCAACTTTATAGGAGGATTAAGAACAAAAACCTAGTTGACCGTCATGCACAATGCGCAAAATTAGGGTTGTTAAGCCTCTCATCAACGCTACATAAATAATTGAGGTATTTTCATCCCCAATCCAAGAATGTCTACCCAACTTACAGCATATTCACAATCCCCCCTTTTCAGAATCTGATTAGAAATCATATAGTGATAATTAGTTGTCAATTAATTACCAAGAATTCAACTCAATTATTGGATAGATCTCTCAATAAGAACAATAACCATAAGCATGCATTAATTTATAACATAAGTTTCAAGCAGTTCAACATAGAAAGCCCTATAAGAGAATTAGTTCCTAGCCATAAAGATGACAAGAACTAATTCCATGTTCATCATGCAAAACTGAAATAAAGTAAAGTAAAAGGAAAAGATATTACTAAATTAATGGTATCCAATCTCCAAGCAAAAGTCTTGAGTTGTGCAAGAAGGGGAACCCTTGAAAACTGCCTAGGGTTCTCCTTATATAGGTTTAAAAACGCCTCCTTCTTTTCCTTCAGGCTCGCCCAAAATTTCGTCAAAAGACCTAATTTTCAGCGTCGGCGCGCGGCCTGAGTTCGCAATCCGTCGGGTGTTTTGTCGCGCGGCCTGCTATCGCTGGCTGCGAGGCACCGCGCTGAATCTTCTGTAGCTCCTCGGATGTTTAGCGCCGCGACCATCTGCTTTGAGGCGCCCATGCGCGCAGTCTTCGCCTCTCGAATAGTGGCGCGGCGGCCTGCATTTGCTGCGAGGCGCGCTGGCCTGGTCTGGATTTTAGCCTCATTCGCCACTTTCTTGTTTTCAGCTCTGGCATCTCCTCTTTTACCCTTTTTTTGCTCCTTTTCCGCCATTTGGCCATTTTAACCACTTTGACTCAAAAGAAAGAAAAACTATCCTAATACGACACTTATATGTGCAAAATGGGACAAAAGACTCACTAAAACTGACTCAAAAGGTGTATGTAAAATACACCGATCAGAGTTATACAATTGGAGTATCAGAATACACAAAGAATAATGACCACCACATATATGTACAAATATTTATATGAATAATTGCAAACGTTCATATTTTGGATTTTCTCTCTAATTGTGTAAGAGTTAATTTGTCATATTATCACTCAACTACGGTATGTTGAAGAAAATTGGAATCAAGAAAAAATGTGATTTTATGAGATATAATATATATTACGTAGTTGAGTGACTATCTGAGAAATCAACTCAATTGTGTAATGAAATAACTCATTGCACCATTGTGAGATAAATAAGACTGAAAAGAGAAAATGAGCGTTTTCAGATGCAACATCCATCAGCACTAGATATGTTTGACCAGATAATAAGTGCTTCAAAGGAAAAGCAAATTGTGATATTTTTAGACAATGACGGCACTCTTTCACCCATTGTTGAAGTCCCTGATCAAGCTTTCATGTCTGATGATGTATATTTTCATATTTATCAACTTTACTACTTCTTCTTGAAGAAAAATCATCATTTTCATTAATTATTCCATCTCACTTGTTTTGCATATATCAGAGAGAGAAATACTAAGAAAGTTTGCTAGATACTTCCCTACTGCAACAGTGAGTGGGAGGGGCCGAAACAAGGTAAACATTTTTCATTTTTCCTTTCCATTTTATGAAATGGTCTTCTTTTTTTTATAAGAATTTTTTTGGCGATTGTATTATTATAGGTATACATCTTTGTATAATTGGAAGAGTTGTACTATACTGGAAGCCATGGAATGGATATAAAAGGGCCTTCAAAAGTATCAAAATAAAAGAAAGTAAGTTTACTTGTCTTTCTACAGCATCTTCAATTAAAGTTCTTTTTTTACTTTTCTATATTTACCCAAATTCATTCTTGAAATTTTACTTTGCAGGGAGGTCAAGTTGTTCTTTTCTAAGAAGAGAGTGAAAGTTCTTGTGAAAGCCCTTATGGAGCCAGTGGTGAAGTCGGGAATCCTAATGAGGGGAATTAATTTTTTTTTAGAATTCTCAATACTTGATATTTAAACATACATCTACCATGCAATATTTTTCTTACCTATTAATTATAACCACAAACTTAAATTGTCACTATAATAATTGTTAAATACAAATTAAAATTTTTGAGTCGCTACAAGATATAGAATGCATGAAATTTTCATCAAGTCTATGTTTCTTGATTTACTAGCTTCTCTGTGCATCTCGTGTATTGCTTAACAAAATCCTTACGCCTCTCGTTGAAGTTTTGTTTTATAACATCATATGTGTTTAATAGGATACATGAAATATTCATCAAGCCTATGTTTCTTAACTTCCTAGATTTTGTATGCATTACACGTGCATCTCGTGCGCCCTAAATTAATTTTTCCTTTTATAATGTTTTATAACGATTTCTTATTCTTGTAACAAATATATATGTATATATATATATATATATATATATATATATATATATATATAATAAAAGAAAATGTAAAAATAAAGTTAAAAAAAATTGCAGCTCACTCTCTATAAGAGAGTAAATCACGCGCTCCATACCACATAAGTTTGGTAACATTAGTCCCGGCTCCGACAAATATCGTATTGTTCATAGTTCTGCTCCTAAATTCGCTACTGAGTTGACACTATCGGTGAAGGTAGCAGTATCGAACTCGTTCACGAAGCCGGGGAGTTGCATCACACTTGTTGATATCAATGATGCAAAGCTGTCATGATTTGATTCAATGAAAGCTTCCTCTCCTGATCATCACAACTCCACTCCTCCTGACTTGCCTTCTTGGATGGTAAACTAAACAAGAATAATAATAAAAGGTAAGGGAAAAAACTTTCAGGGAGTTATACAATTGGAGTATCATAATACACAAAGAATAATGACCACCACATATATGTACAAATAATTATATGAATAATTGCAAACGTTCATATTTTGGATTTTCTCTCTAATTGTGTAAGAGTTAATTTGTCATATGATCACTCAACTACGGTATGTTAAAGAAAATTGGAATCAAGAAAAATGTGACTTTATGAGATATAATATATGTCGCGCCCGTTTTTGACCTCGGGGTCTGAACGGTATCCGCAACATTGCTCTTTGGCGCGGTTCCCTGGATGGAGCAATAATGCTAGTTTTGAGGAGTCGCCACCTAATTAGTTAAGTGAATTAGGACACTTGATTTATTGCAATAAAAATATTGCAATTAATCTCCATTTAATGGTCTGCAAAATTAATGAGATTCTGGATCAGGGTTCTTTATTATCCTAAAGGGAAGGGGTTATGCATCCTTTAAGATCCGCTAACTTGCGGTTATCCGTTCAAACCTAGGTTAATTATTTATTGCCTTTTTATTCTACATATTCTAAGCAGTTTTCATAATTTACAATTACACTGGAATGCAATACAGAATAATAAAGCTAAAATTGAAATAAACTCTGGAACATCTTTTAGCCCTTTTTAGGCCTTCTGCACAAGATGCGTCTCCGGGTACCTGCATAAACACTTAGTAAAAGTGTTAGTAGTAGAATAAATAATTTTAAAGTAATAGCAAGAATTAATAAGTAAAGCCAAAAATAAATCTGTCTTCTGTACAGGGGAGGCCTTGGAAATCAGACGGAGATTCCTTCATCGGCCAATATTGTTAGAAACAATAAAATAAATAAAACCTTCAGATCCGCGCCAAAACAGTAATAGTTTTAAACACAGAGGACTCAGATATATAAAAGATAAAGTGGGACATCCTAAACAAGTCCGGCTGCGAAAATTCGCCCCGCTAGCGCATGTTGGTTATCCTGTGTAAGTGGAAGAAATCATCATTGCCCAGAAAGCTTCATTTTATTTTATTTTCCGTCTTTGCAACTGTGGAGGCCTCAAAAATCGACGGATAACTTTTTCATTGGCCAAACTGTAGTATCCGTTCAAAATCAGTTTATTTTCTGAAATATAGATGCTCACCGAAACAAATCTAAAATAACAATCTTCAACCGAGAAACCAACGGTAGTTGGGCTAAAAAATACGTAGTAGTGAGGCATCAAAGATACTCAAAAATGCAGCAATAAATATGTTTTCAAAAGGGATGTAAAATGACCAAGATTGATGCGGTTGTTTGCATACACAGAACCACAAGCAACTGTCCAAAACAGTCAATATCAGTCTGAGCCCAAATAACATTGCTGAAAAAAATATAAAGATCCGCCGGAGTTTACAACTCCGATCAAAAATACCATAGTCGTACCAAATCAACCAGCCAGCAGAGTAAAATGATGAAACCCCAAAAATATCAGGCGAACAAGACTGCCAGAGTTTTAGCTCCGGCCAGATACCAAAAGTAATCAACAATTTAGTCCGACAACTACAGATTCCAAGAAATAAAACCAAATGAACGTCGCCGGAATTTTAAGAAAACTCCGGCCAAAAATCAGAAAATTGTGTTAAATTAGTCCAGCAAATCACAGCATACACAATAGAAACAAAAAGAGAACCAAATAGCAGCGTCGCCGAAGTTAATGATATTCTCCAGCGAAATAAAAAAATGGAAAAACAGAGGGGTGGGGATTTCAGACAAACCTCTCACAAGTGGCTCAACTCCAATGAGGCGAGAGATAGCGCGCGATAAAGGGCAATGGGGTGATGGTGTGACAGTGGCTCGCGGATCTTCGAGCTCGGCGAAGATGGCGGCGATGGAGAGTGTGAGAGGGTGAAGTCGGCCCGGGTGGTGGTCATCACGACCCGACCTAGGGCCGTGGATCGTGCCTTACCGGGCACCCTGGTAATCTGACATCGAGAAAATCAGCGGAAATAAAATCTTAAGCATGAATCAAGACATAAAATAAGCAATAGGCTAACCAAAACGGTTACCTTCCTGAATATATATAAAAATTGAACAGTTAAATCCCTTACAAACCCTGCCCACAACAGTACTACAGACCTCTAAGAATGTAACCACAACTACGACGGGACAGGGCCCCGCCATACCCCTGAATGTACAAGAACCTATAATGACAGGGGACTATACCAAGGATAAGCCTCCGGAGAAACGGAGCTTCCCAAACGATGAACTGTGATCCTATGAGCGAGGATCAACAACTGGTGTACCTCTACCTGCGGCATGAACGCGGCCCGAAGAGGTCGATAACAGTACAGTATGTGGCCCGAAAATCGTAAATGAAATCATAATAGTCTATATAAAGCAGAGACATGTATGATAACCAAACTACGATCACAATATATATTAGCGAATATGTCAAGTCAGGGACTCACGCCCGTAAAGTTATCACTCAAATATAACCCGGGAATTTAACCCGCACAACGGCCGCATGCCCCGGCATCTTACCTCGGTATAAGAATGGCCATGGAACCATCCTAATGGAAGAATACCCGTGGGCCACCCATCGTGTCAGTATGTCCAAAGGAAATAACAAGATAACAATCATAATGGAAGCATACTCGTGGGCCACCCATCGTGTCAGTATGTCCAAAGCAAATAACAAGATAACACTCATAATGGAAGCATACCCGCGGGCCACCCATCGTGTCAGTATGTCCAAAAGGAAATAACAAGATAACAATCATAATGGAAGCATACTCGTGGGCCACCCATCGTGTCAGTATGTCCAAAGCAAATAACAAGATCACACTCCTAATGGAAGCATACCCGTGGGCCACCCATCGTGTCAGTATGTCCAAAAGGATCGATATAGTGGAAGCATACCCGTGGGCCACCCATCGTGTCAGTATGTCCATCAATCAACCAGATAGCCGGCCCTCCAACGAGAGACGCAGTAGCACAGAAATACAACACTTGCACAACAAAGGCTATCACCACAAGCATAGGCAAGTTCAACATACTCATAGACTTTCATTTTATTACAACAAATCCGGGTTTTAACCCCAAAGTACTACATACATTAATCCTTTCAAAAAGATCTCTTTTTACGTAAAAACAACTCGATACTATTATCCGTAGTACCAAATACGTTCATGTTTTAAAATCAAGTACTTTACACTTTTTTTTTAAACCAAGTGGCTTACACTTTTAGAACAACGTCAAGTATACATTTAAAACCCAAGTAACCAACCCTTTTAAGATCAAGGTACTCCTACCTTTTAAAACCAAGCCACTTATATTTTTCTCATCAAGAAAAGTTCGATATTTGAAAATAAGTTACTTATACTTTTAAACTCAAGTTACTTCTCTTTTCCCGAAATCAAGTTACCATTTTAAATCCAATAATAAAACCATTCTTTTGTTTCCATAAAGTCGTTATAACTAACTTCCCATAAAGCTATTATAACACTTTATGTTTTAAACCAATTTAAGACAAAACCATGCCTTTCTTTTAAACCAAAACACTTCAAATTCTTAAGTCTCTTTTCTTTTAGAAATCAAGTTCCTTACTTTGAAATTTTAAGAAAACCAAAACTTGATTATAATAATTCTTATTAGAGCAGCCATGATCTAGGAAATGTAATACAATTTTGTCTTATCTTAGCTTCTATGCAGATGGAGGTTTCTACTGGTTTTAATATAATTAATTGTCATTACTTTTTCCTTTATTAACGCTGCATTGTCTTGTTCGATTCTTATTCCCATTTCCGAAATTAATGTAACATTATTCTTTTAAAAAACAAGTACTCATTACTCATGAATGAGGTTTCACAACTTCTAATACAATTCAAGTTCTCCACATTTCATATCAAGTCAAATATAAGTCCAGTCTCTTATCTTTTAAAATCAGTAAATCATTCTTTTACCTACATAAAGTCGTTATAATTAACTTCCCATAAAGCCATTATAACACTTTATGCTTTAGACCAACCAAAATTCGTTTAGCACACGTACGTCTACCGTACTACATAGTTCACAACATCATGCTAGAAAAGATAGGAAGAGGTTCACATACCTCGCGACGATTATCGACAATTAGCAAAATGCTCCAAGTACTATAACCTTGCTAGCCTTTTCCACCCTTCAAGTAGAATACGCTACTCGTAGTACCTCCACCTATAATGGCCATAAAACGTCTATCAGCTTCTCGATCTCTTCGTAGAATATTCTAAGTACAAGATTCCTTATTCTACGGAAAATTCAAAGACCTCCCCGTAACCACATAAATCTCCTCCTCTATCAAGGCCCGCTATCAAGCCAACAACTCCTAGGGGGGTTACACGTCTAACCGGACGTGTACAACACTACCCCACAATAATACTACAAGTCTATCAGTAAATACACCGATATAAATCTGATTCAATTCTTATCCATATTCATTCTACATATAGTATACTCAAATATACATTACTACAACATGTAATATCCAATTACAATAGGGGGACAAAGATAATTACCTCGATAAGCCCAAAATTATCCAAGATTATAAGTCGATCCTGAGCAACGTTTAGCTCCAATTCCTTACGCTCCAACCCGCTCCAAGCAACCCTTAGAAGTTTCTAAACAACTCTTCTTAACACTTCATCTAAGCTATGAAGATTTTTCTAGGGCTTCATTTTGCGACTATTGGAATAAAGTAGTATTTCCGGCTCTTAGTATTGAAATAACTTTGGAATACTACTAGGAATTTAGGCTAAGGTATTGGGATTTATACAACAATACTTGAAGTATTTCTACACAAAGTGGGGGGGGTTGGACGAGAACACCTAAGGGGAGGGAGGGAGAATTTGCCTTGGAAATTATTTCAAGTGTGGATGAAGAATTTGTCTTTCACAAAGGGGTATTTATAGAGGAATTAATGGTCAAGATCAAGGCAAGTGTATGGTGAAGATTGGGTCCAAGTGTGTGGGTAATTTTCCAACCAAATGTCCACCACAATAATGGGACAAGTGGCTTGCCACTTGTCCCCCCCACAAAAAACGTCCCAATGGTGCCAAGTGTCACCCCATTCGGCCATAGGGCCACATGGGGGTGCCATGTGTCGCCCTCCTACGCGTCCAAAATATTTCATCTTCCAAAAATATCCGTAATGCCAAAAATCTCAAAAATAAAGTGGGCCCCACAAACCGTAAATTTGTCCCGTGGGCCCCACGTGACCAATTCTGGAAATAAAATTCCATAATTCTCAAATATTTCAAAAAGTCCGAATACCGAATCCGGGAATCCAATTCCCTTTAACGAACCTTTTTCCTTCACAAAATCCGGAAACTTTTCCGTCGAAAAATCACATCTTTCTTCCTTTCCAATTTTTGTGTCGTATTCTCGTGCGTACGTCCTCACATACATACCCTGGAACTACGGGGTGTAACATTCTCCCCCCCCTTAGAAACATTCGTCCCGAATGTTCCTTCTAAGTCTCAAAGCATACATGCGCCGGTATAGTCTTCACTACTATACTTACCAAACCAATCATGCCACCAATGGCCATAGTATAACATACGCGCAAAACTCAATCCAAGCCAACGAGGAATCACCTCTAACGTGTATAACAACACCATAAGCTTCCACCCATGGTCTAAAGGGTACTCGCCCAGCGTCTTCACTTCACAACAAAATGATCTCTTTTATTACGTTAACACACGTTCACTTCTTTCCTTACTCGTACCGCTTCTCGTACACCCGAACTCTCTCTAGTACACGTACCATACTCCAGTCATTGCTTCAGTTTCCAAAACCTTGGAGTCACTACTTCCAAACTTGGTCATCTTACTAACCTCAAATTCCTATAAGGCCATTCCCGGCCTTTACGATCTGATTCTGGTCGAACATATCCACGAACTCATACGATGGTTAGCTAAACCTGGGCCTAGCACCCTCGTGATCCTACCACCTGGCGGTACCACCTCGAACTGACCCCACATCACTCCAGGCTGCGGGTTGACCCGCGATCTGGCCTCAACCCGACTCGCTATCGCCCAAACTCTCTCGTTCCCCGATCCGGAACAATCTTACTAATTCACGTCATGAAAGCTACCACTTCCATCTCACACTACCCATGGAATTATCCCACAATATATTTTACGCATACCAAGTACTTCGACAAAGACCAACCGTAAAATCATCCACTCAAGGCGGCCTTGCATCCAAGGTCCTAACTGTTATAAATTCTAAGGCTCACAATCGTCTCGTCTCCAGACTTACCCTTTCTCAACTACCCATGTTTTCTAATTCACACTTAACACAATGCTATCCGTACATAGCACTTAACATGTACCCACCATAACAACATAAACAAGTCTCTTAAGGGCTAAAGATATCTCTGCAACTACTGCCTCACTTTCCCTTTGTCTCTCTAATCATAATCCTGCCCTGCAGGGCGCCTCGCTATAGAATGTGATGAACCATCCACCGATCCCGAAGGCTGAGTCTCTACATCCGTGCTACCTCTGGTCGGACAACTCTCACCAAATGGCCCTGTTGGACGCAAGCATACAAGCTGTCGAAGTAGTACGACACTCCCCATAATGGAGTCTATCACAACGGCCATAACGAGGTAGGGGTGACCTCATCTGACTAACACCACTTCTCCCAAACAACTGAACCTGCAACTTGTTACACCTCGTATTTTCAGGATATGTTTTAAGAACGTACGTAAGAGCTCACAAGTGTTAAGATTTGAGACTTGTAAAAATTTATCGGAATTATGGAATTGTCGGAAAAACGTAATATTGTGACGAATGGGAGGGCGACACATGTCACCCCCCTTATGTTGTCTTGGACGAATTGAAGCATGGACACAATGGTCATTTGACCCTTGTTAGGAAGACAAGTCTTGCTAGTAGTCAAGCTTGAGAAAGTTGACTAAGTCAAAGGGTCCAAAGTCTTGATATTTTATAAGACTTCATCCAAATCACCCATTTGTCCACACCTTGACCCTCCATGTCCCTATATAATACTACTAGTAGTATGAGAGAGCCCAACACTTAGCAAAATTTACAAAAAATTGGATGAACATCACACAAAGCTCTCGGGTTTCATGTCCTTAGAAAAGAAAAAAATTTGTTCCTTGTCCATTCAACTCCACACTTTAAACCAAGGTTCTTGAGGATATTGTAAGCATATCTCAATAGAAAAATCTTGGAAAAAGATAGTTTTCGGGTTAGTCGCAAAGCGAAAACCTAGTTGCTTTTCTAGGTTTTGGATTGGAAGTTGAAGGAAAGTTGTTGGTATGGTTCTAAGGGTCTCAAGTAGTGGATTGAAGTGTCTTGAAGAGTCTCTAAGTTGCTAAGGAGAAACTTCGGATTTGGAATTGGATTGAGATTCGTTGAGGTATAATCTTGTCTCTTAATTAGTGCTACAAGATTATATATATATTGTTGTTGTTAGCTTTACGTGTTGCTAGCATGAAGTTGATATGTTGAAGTTCATAAGTATTATGGATTGCTTGTAGCTTAAATCCGAAATGTTATATTAGCCACTTGAAGTTGGATTACTAATTGGTCGTTTATTAGAAATCGTCGCATGTCACTTACTTGAAGATTATGGTAGTTATAATCAAATGCGACTTGATATCATGTTCTGCTACCAATTTGGATTGAAATGGAAATTGGATAAGAATTGGTATTGTTGTATTCTTTATGGCCGAAAATTGGACTAGTAGTTGTATTAGCTTGTTATCGTTTGTGGGGCGGAATTTTACACGTCTAGTAGACGTGTAATCCCCTATTGATTAATTTCTTTGATTGTAATGTGACGTGTTTGGTTATTGTATTCGGCCTTGAAAAAGGTGGCAAAGTGAGTAGAAACAAAGGAGGTGCTGTCCGATTTTCCGTAGAATTTAGCGACTTAGCACCTAGAATATTCTACGTTTGAAGTAAGAGGTTAATGGACATATTGTGACCATGATAGGTTGAAGTACTTAGTATAGCGTATCCTACTTGAAGGATGGATTAGCTATCAAGGTTGAAGTACTTTGGAGCATTTTGCTACTTGTCGATAATCGTCGCGAGGTATGTGAACCTCTTCCTTCCTTTGGCATGATTCTTGTATGGAATATACTTGTGGTATCATTTCATGTTTCCTTCTACTCTTAGAAGTTAAGAGGTAGTTGTGTGATTTACTCTATGTAGAACTTTTCCTATCTTTTGAGCATGACTAGTTATGCGTTATGTAGTACGGTGAACATCTGATACCTTGATATCCTTTACTAGTTTTATAAATAGCCAAGTCAGGTGAGTTAGGAGATTAACTCATTTATTTGAAAGAATAAAGGATGTCTTAAGTTTTATTAAAGATAAGGGACTTGAAGAGTTTTGAAGTATGTGATACTTGTTCCGTTTTAAAACGTATAAGTCCCTTGGATAGGAAATTGTTTTTGGCTAAGGCATAAAGTGAATATAACGACTTTATGGGAAGTTGGGTATATTTGTTTTATGGAAAGATAAATGACTTGATTTTAGTAATAAGGCAACTTGATTTTAAGGCATCAATTGCCTAAGGTTTTATAATAAAAGGAGTCACTCGATTTCTAAGGTTAAGAGACTAATTGTATTTTTGAAAGTTAAGAGAATTGATTTGAAAGTATATAATACTTGGTTTCAAAAAGTAGAAGTCTCTTGGTTACAAAAGGAAAGAGTTTTGTCTAAAACCATAAAGGGTTATAGCGTCTTTATGGGAAGTTGGTTATAACGGCTTTATGGAAAGTTAAGAGAATGGTTTTCTCTAATAAAGTAATCAAAGAACTAACTTGTTTTAAGGAAGGGCAATGTGATTTAAAGGTATCACTTGCTTAAAGCTTTTATGTATGGGTCACTTGATTTAGAAGCCGAGAAATGTATTTCTAAAAGTATCGTGACTTATGTGAAATGTACCTGACTTTGGATACTACGGGTGTTAGTATCTTGGGGTTTACACAAAAAGGAGTCTCTTAAAAAGAATGTACGTACGTAGAACTTTGGCCTGTTTAATTGAGAATTTGTCTAAGTGTGCCTTGATAAGTACTTTGGCTTGATTAATTGAGAATTAGTCTAAGTGTGCCTTGATAAGTACTTTGGCTTGATTAATTGAGAATTGTCTATGTGTGCTGGCGATAGCCTTTGAATGCAAGGATTATGTTTTATTAAGTTGTCGCGACTCTCGGTTGGAGGGCCGGCTGTCTTGTTATAAGTTACTTGGACGTACCGACAGTGATGTGGGATTCCACGGGTATGCTTCCGTTATTTGTAGTACTTGGGTTAAATTCCCGGATTTTTATAGAAGACATGGTAGTGCTTCTGTTTTGTTTGACGGCTGGTCGATATAGGGTAAGTGTATAAGTGAGGGGTAAACCCCCAAGATGCTATACCACCTTCTCCAGGGTAAGAGTATAAGTGAGGGGTAAACCCCCAAGACATTATACCCCCTGCTTGTTTTGTTTGATGGTCGGTTGAGATAGGGTAAGAGTATAAATGAGGGGTAATCCCCAAGACGTTATACCACCTTCTCCAGGGTAAGAGTATAAGTGAGGGGTAGACCCCCAAGATGTTATACCACCTGCTTTACCACCTTCTCCAGGGTAAGAGTATAAGTGAGGGTAGACCAGACGCTATACCAGGTGGGACTTGGTGTTCATGTATGCCTATTGGTGTATTATTATATCTGGATCGGCAGTGATGTGGGATTCCACGGGCAGGAGATATATATATGTGTTGTGTATGTGTACGCCGACAGTGAGGTGGGATGCCACGGGCGCGTCACATGATTATATTTTACACTTATAGCTGTCGGCAGTGATGGGGGATTCCACGGACACGCTTGATATTTGTGTGACTTGATCGCATCAGTTGGACCGAGTAGTAAATGTGCCCTCCTTAAAAGGGTCGGATTATACTTATGGAAGATAAGTAGGTTATATAGAAATGAACTTAATGATTTTTCCTAGTCATGTGCGTAAGAATGTGGCTATAACCTTTATTGAAAATGGGAAAAGATAATAAGGTACGATTAAGTTCATAAGTGGTAATGAAACGGCAGGATCTGGTATGTATTTTTATACATGTCCCTGTCATTCTTTTGTACGATTATGATCATTTCTTGTACATTATTTACATTCCATATTAAATTGTTGTTATCGACCCCGCCAGTGCGTTCATGCCCGCAGGTTTTAGGTACCCAGGTTGGCGATCCTTGCTCTTAGGATCTCGGTTCAGTTTTAGAGAGAAAGCTCCATTTGCTCCGGAGGCTTATCTCTTGGTACGGTTTCCCTGAGGTAGTAGATTCATGTTTATTCAGGGGTATGGCGGGGCCCTGTCCTGCCACAATTGTTATGTTAAAACTCTTAGAGGTCTGTAGTCACATGTGTGGGTCGGTTTGTAAAGGAGAGAGGAATCGCTTCGGTTGTTTTTATATATGTCCAGGAAGGTAGCCCTATCGGCTAACCTGTTGTTTTTATCTCTGTTGTTTATTTTGTAAGTTTCATGTATGTTCCGCTGATTATCTCTGATGTATACCTGTAAGGGTGCCCAGGTAGGGCACCAGTCGCGGCCCCGGGGTCGGGTCGTGACAAAAGTGGTATCAGAGCAGTTAGTCCTCGGAAAGTGTCTACAGACCGTGTCTAGTAGAGTCTTGATTATCGGTGTGTTGTGCACCACATCTATAATCAGGAGGCTGCAGGACATTTAGGATTGGTTTCCATTCTTTTCACTCTGAGATCGTGCGATGAAATTTGTTTTGTTAAATCGTCTCCCTAACGAGTTATGTTGATTGCAGCTACGAGAAAGGCAGCAGTGACACAGGAAGGACTATGTGGATTGCGTATCCAGGTTGGTAATGATTATAGTATAGTTGGTATTGTGACATACCTCTATACGGAGTTATGTATGAGGGTCATTTATGGGTTGCCTAGAATGGTTTTAGATTTACCAAGAGTGGTAAAGACTAACTAGATACCGGGAAGGTATGGAATAGTTAATGAATTTTCGCCAAGGTCTTGTGGTTTATTTTGAGATTATTGGGAAATGATGGGCTGTCTGATAGGGTAGTGAACCCTTAAGAAGCCATGTTAAGGAACTTAACGGAATGTCATGTAAATAGATTAAGCTGCGTAGTAGGCTTAAGAAATTGTACGGATGAGGTCCGTATAGAGTAAGTAATGGTTCTTGTGATCAACGACACGATTATGGTATTATGAGAAGTTTTTGTACCCGTTTACGGGGAGACTGATAAGATAGGCTTGGAGCATGGAAATTGCGAGCCTAAGAATGTTGAAGACCGCTGAGACCTTAGATGTGCGAGGTCTTCTCGGGTAGAAAGATTTATTATAGACCAAGAATAAGAGTTAAGTGCGACGGCGGGTCGGGGTGAGGACACATTCACGGGTCTCCCATGGCTGGAATGGAATGGGATCAGTTGGTAGTAGTTAAGCTCGTGACGAGTCACGAGGGTGCAAGGCCCAAGTCTAGTTAATTGTTTCTGAGTTCGTGGGCGTGTTCCACCAACCAGTCGTGAGTCGGAAATGGCCTTATGTTGTTTAAAAGAGTGACTCAAAAGATTGGAGGCCAGCATCGGTATGGAAGTTATGTATACTAGTGTGAGTTGGAAATACGGAAGAAATCGACCAAGAAGAAAGATAACAACCAAGTGTAAAGGAATAGAGCACGAATCTATAAGAACCTTTCGAGGTAACTACACCCGAGTGTGTGTGGGGTGGTAGCGCGGAATATGAGGTTTTCCGGTGATAATACGGTTGTCGGACCACTAGTAGACCTAGTAGAGGATTATGTGACTTTGAGGTCATTATAAGTATGGGCTAGTTGGCCGTGAGTGCGAGTTGACATCGGAGTATAAATATTGTTATGTGGCCATGTGTGGCAGTATTTGTATGTCGGGGTTGCGAAAGGAAGCTATGTCGCTATTATAAGTATGACTCCGAAAGAACATTCGGGGACGAATGTTTCTAAGGGGGGAAGAATGTTACACCCCGTATTTTCAGGATATGTTTTAAGAACGTACGTAAGAGCTCACAAGTGTTAAGATTTGAGACTTGTAAAAATTTATCGGAATTATGGAATTGTCGGAAAAACGTAATATTGTGACGAATGGGAGGGCGACACGTGTCACCCCCTTATGTTGTCTTGGACGAATTGAAGCATGGACACAATGGTCATTTGACCCTTGTTAGGAAGACAAGTCTTGCTAGTAGTCAAGCTTGAGAAAGTTGACTAAGTCAAAGGGTCCAAAGTCTTGATATTTTATAAGACTTCATCCAAATCACCCATTTGTCCACACCTTGACCCTCCATGTCCCTATATAATACTAGTAGTAGTATGAGAGAGCCCAACACTTAGCAAAATTTACAAAAAATTGGATGAACATCACCCAAAGCTCTCGGGTTTCATGTCCTTAGAAAAGAAAAAAATTTGTTCCTTGTCCATTCAACTCCACACTTTAAACTAAGGTTCTTGAGGATATTGTAAGCATATCTCAATAGAAAAATCTCGAAAAAAGATAGTTTTCGGGTTAGTCGCAAAGCGAAAACCTAGTTGCTTTTATAGGTTTTGGATTGGAAGTTGAAGGAAAGTTGTTGGTATGGTTCTAAGGGTCTCAAGTAGCGGATTGAAGTGTCTTGAAGAGTCTCTAAGTTGCTAAGGAGCAACTTCAGATTTGGAATTGGATTGAGATTCGTTGAGGTATAATCTTTTCTCTTAATTAGTGTTACAAGATTATATATATATATTGTTGTTGTTAGCTTTACGTGTTGCTAGCATGAAGTTGATATGTTGAAGTTCATAAGTATTATGGATTGCTTGTAGCTTAAATCCGAAATGTTATATTAGCCACTTGAAGTTGGATTACTAATTGGTCGTTTATTAGAAATCGTCGCATGTCACTTACTTGAAGATTATGGTAGTTATAATCAAATGCGACTTGATATCATGTTATGCTACCAATTTGGATTGAAATGGAAATTGGATAAGAATTGGTATTGTTGTATTCTTTATGGCCGAAAATTGGACTAGTAGTTGTATTAGCTTGTTATCGTTTGTGGGGCGGAATTTTACACGTCTAGTAGGCGTGTAATCCCCTATTGATTAATTACTTTGATTGTGCCTTAAATGTGGCGTGTTTGGTTATTGTATTCGGCCTTGAAAAAGGTGGCAAAGTGAGTAGAAACAAAGGAGGTGTTGTCCGATTTTCCGTAGAATTTAGCGACTTAGCACCTAGAATATTCTACGTTTGAAGTAAGAGGTTAATGGACGTATTGTGACCATGATAGGTTGAAGTACTTAGTATAGCGTATCCTACTTGAAGGATGGATTAGCTATCAAGGTTGAAGTACTTTGGAGCATTTTGCTACTTGTCGATAATCGTCGCGAGGTATGTGAACCTCTTCCTTCCTTTGGCATGATTCTTGTATGGAATATACTTGTGGTATCATTTCATGTTTCCTTCTACTCTTAGAAGTTAAGAGGTAGTTGTGTGATTTACTCTATGTAGAACTTTTCCTATCTTTTGAGCATGACTAGTTGTACGTATGTAGTACGGTAGACATACAACACCTTGATATCCTTTACTAGTTTTATAAATAGCCAAGTCAGGTGAGTTAGGAGATTAACTCATTTATTTGAAAGAATAAAGGATGTCTTAAGTTTTATTAAAGATAAGGGACTTGAAGAGTTTTGAAGTATGTGATACTTGTTCCGTTTTAAAACGTATAAGTCCCTTGGATAGGAAATTGTTTTTGGCTAAGGCATAAAGTGAATATAACGACTTTATGGGAAGTTAGGTATATTTGTTTTATGGAAAGATAAATGACTTGATTTTAGTAATAAGGCAACTTGATTTTAAGGCATCAATTGCCTAAGGTTTTATAATAAAAGGAGTCACTCGATTTCTAAGGTTAAGAGACTAATTGTATTTTTGAAAGTTAAGAGAATTGATTTAAAAGTATATAATACTTGGTTTCAAAAAGTAGAAGTCTCTTGGTTACAAAAGGAAAGAGTTTTGTCTAAAACCATAAAGGGTTATAGCGTCTTTATGGGAAGTTGGTTATAACGGCTTTATGGAAAGTTAAGAGAATGGTTTTCTCTAATAAAGTAATCAAAGAATTAACTTGTTTTAAGGAAGGGCAATGTGATTTAAAGGTATCACTTGCTTAAAGCTTTTATGTATGGGTCACTTGATTTAGAAGCCGAGAAATGTATTTCTAAAAGTATCGTGACTTATGTGAAATGTACACAAGCCTGGATACTACGGGTGTTAGTATCTTGGGGTTTACACAAAAAGGAGTCTCTTAAAAAGAATGTACGTACGTAGAACTTTGGCCTGTTTAATTGAGAATTTGTCTAAGTGTGCCTTGATAAGTACTTTGGCTTGATTAATTGAGAATTAGTCTAAGTGTGCCTTGATAAGTACTTTGGCTTGATTAATTGAGAATTGCCTATGTGTGCTGACGATAGCCTTTGAATGCAAGGATTATGTTTTATTAAGTTGCCGCGACTCTCGGTTGGGGTATTTGTCTTGTTATAAGTTACTTGGACGTACCGACAGTGATGTGGGATTCCACGGGTATGCTTCCGTTATTTGTAGTACTTGATTTAAATTCCCGGATTTTTATAAAAGACATGGTAATGCTTCTGTTTTGTTTGACGGCTGGTCGAGATAGGGTAAGAGTATAAGTGAGGGGTAAACCCCCAATATGCTATACCACCTTCTCCAGGGTAAGAGTATAAGTGAGGGGTAAACCCCCAAGACATTATACCCCCTGCTTGTTTTGTTTGATGGTCGGTTGAGATAGGGTAAGAGTATAAATGAGGGGCAAGCCCCAAGACGTTATACCACCTTCTCCAGGGTAAGAGTATAAGTGAGGGGTAGACCCCCAAGATGCTATACCACCTGCTTTACCACCTTCTCCAGGGTAAGAGTATAAGTGAGGGGTAGACCCCCAAGACGCTATACCACCGGTGGGACTTGGTGTTCATGTATGCCTATTGGTGTATTATTATATCCTGGACTGTCGGCAGTGATGTGGGATTCCACGGGCAGGAGATATATATATGTGTTGTGTATGTGTACGCCGACAGTGAGGTGGGATGCCACGGGCGCGTCACATGATTATATTTTACACTTATAGCTGTCGGCAGTGATGGGGGATTCCACGGACACGCTTGATATTTGTGTGACTTGATCGCGTCCCAGATTGGGCCGAGTAGTAAATGTGCCCTCCTTAAAAGGGCCGGATTATACTTATGGAAGATAAGTAGGTTATATAGAAATGAACTTAATGATTTTTCCTAGTCATGTGCGTAAGAATGTGGCTATAACCTTTATTGAAAATGGGAAAAGATAATAAGGTACGATTAAGTTCATAAGTGGTAATGACACGGCAGGATCTGGTATGTATTTTTATACTTGTCCCTGTCATTCTTTTGTACTGATTATGATCACATTTCAGACGTTATTTACATTCCATATTAAATTTTTGTTATCTTGACCGCCGGGCTGCGTTAAATGCCGCAGGTTATAGGTACCCAGGTTGGCGATCCTTGCTCTTAGGATCTCGGTTCAGTTTTAGAGAGAAAGCTCCATTTGCTCCGGAGGCTTATCTCTTGGTACGGTTTCCCTGAGGTAGTAGATTCATGTTTATTCAGGGGTATGGCGGGGCCCTGTCCCGCCACAGTTGTTATGTTAAAACTCTTAGAGGTCTGTAGTCACATATTGTGGGTCAGTTTGTAAAGGAGAGGAGGCAACTGCTTCGGTTGTTTTTATATATGTCCAGGAAGGTAGCCCTGTCGGCTAACCTGTTGTTTTTATCTCTGTTGTTTATTTTGTAAGTTTCATGTTTGTTCCGCTGATTATCTCTGATGTATACCTGTAAGGGTGCCCAGGTAGGGCACGATCGCGCCGGTCGGTCGTGACACAACCGACCCGTGGTCGAGGCATCCTCTTGTATCCCTCCTACTGGACATCCTCCCATCCCATGCCCATGACGGACGCAAGTATAACAATCTCCCAACTAGCATGACACCACGAGGACCATCTCGCCTCTATCTGTCACACGACCGAACCCGGCCCGTGGATCGTACCTACTCGGGCACCCAAGTAGACATACATCAGAGTAATCAGCGGAACATAAAACAAGACATGAAATAATAGGAAGTGTAAAGGAGACACAGTTTATCTGAAGAGAAGTTGCCTTTCGGCATATATATTGTCACGACCCGATCCCGGGCCCGTGACTGGTGCCTTACCCCGGGCACCCTAGTGATACAACATCAGAGAAAATCAGCGGAAATAAAAAAACTAAAACATGAGACAAGTCATAAAGCATGAACTAGGCTAACCAAAACGGTCACCTTCCTGAAATATATACATATATATATCAACCTGAACAGTTAAATCCTTTTACAACCCCGCCTGGTACAACAAAGACCTCTTAAGAATGTAACCATAACTATGACGGACGGGGCCGCCATACCCCGAATGTACAAGTAACTACACCGGGGACTATACCAAAGACAAGCCTCCGGAGAAACGGAGCTTCCCAAAAAGTTGAACTGTGATCCTAAGAGCGCGGATCAACAACCGATGTACCTCTACCTGCGGCATGAACGCGGCCCAGGCGAGGTCGATAACAGTACCAAGTATGTGAAACTTGTAAAAATACTGTAAATGAAATCATAATAGTCTATATAAAGCAGGAGACATGTATGATAACCAAACTACAGTCCACAATACATAAATAGTCATGTTAAGTCAGGGACTCATGCCCTCAAAGTCATTACTCAAATATAACAACGGGTCTCACGCCCACAACATCACTCATGCCCGTGGAATACCTTCCTCACTGCCGGCAGTCCATGATATAAAACATTCGGAGTACATGAACACGAGGTCCCACGTGTTATAATAAAACCGCATGAGGGGTAAATGCGAAGGCATAGCCGACTACTAACACCCATAGTACTAACAAGGTCATAAACTGTATCATGAGATATGTCTAGACCGTCACATGATCAAAGCTGGTCACACGCCCGCAGTATCCAATGTGCGCGTCTAGCCCTGGAACTCCTCGCAGCTCCGCATAGGCCAACCTCATAGGCCCGTGAGGTATAACCCCGCATCGAGGGTAGCTACTCCGGCGTCCGCTGGACTCGCGATCCGCATGGCCACATGCGCGTGACCATAAAGGCCGCACACTAACACGGAACTCGTAGCTCCGCCAGGTCCCTGGACCCGCATGAGGTATTCTCGAATCATGGTCCTGCATCGCCGAGTCTACCCCCGTCGGAGGCGCCTTAACCTCGGAAACATGTCAAGGTGGCGATGTACAATACCAACATAACGGCTGATAGTTAAACAACTTAAGCGCAGTCGAGGGGAAACCCTTTTACACAAACATCACAAGATACTAACACACGTAGCATCCTAGCATGTTTACTTAACAAATCAACAAGAATGTATTACAAGGCTATCACAAACCAACACAATCAAGTTATACACACAAGGTACTTTCTACTATATGATTAACAAGATCGGGTTTTATCCCCAAAGTACTTTATACATTAACTCTTTAAAAGATACGTTACTTTCACAAAAGTCACACAATACGTAGTATAAGAAAATAAAGTGACTAATATTTTAATTAAACCAAAACAACGTCGGACTTTCCTTTTAAACCAAATTAAGACAATAACATGCCTTCCTTTTTAGACCAAAACACTTCTCCCTTTAAAGTCAAATTACCATTTTAAAACCAATGATAAAACCATTCCTTTGTTTTCATAAAGTCGTTATAACTAACTTCCCATAAAGCTGTTATAACACTTTATGTTCTAAACCAAAAACTCTTCAATTCTACAAGTCTCTTTCCTTTTAAAACAACCATAAGTATTCTTTTAAAACCCAAATAATGTACTCTTTTCAAAATAAGTAACCTATACTTAAAATCAAGTTACTTCTCTTTTTAGAAAACAAGTCGTTATAAGTCAAGTCTCTTATCTTTGAAGATCAAGTCTCTTAACTTTCAAAATCAAGTCGCCTATAAGTCAAGTCTCTTATCTTTGAAGATCAAGTCTCTTAACTTCGAATCAATAAACCATTCTTTTACCTACATAAAGTCGTTATAACTAACTTCCCATAAAGCTATTATAACACCCTATGTTTAAACCAACCAAAACACTTAGCACATGCGTCTGGTACTCATAGTTTACAAAACATCATGCTAGAAAGGATAGGAAGAGGTTCACATACCTCGCGACGATTATCGATAATAAGCAAAACGCCCACAAGATCGTAACCTGCTAGCCTTTTCCACTCATCAAGTAGAATACGCCACTCGTAGTACTTCCACCTATATAGGCCACAAACGTCTATTAACTTCTAAACACACGGTTCCATTTTCTCTGAGAAAATTCGGCGACACCTCCCCGAAATCACATAAATCTCCTCCTAACAAGGCCCGCTACGGGCAATAACTCCAGGATTACACGCCTAACCTGACGTGTTCAAATCTGCTTCACAATAATACACAGTCATCAGAATACAACCTATGTAAATCTGATTCAATACTCATTCTAAATATAGTATACTCAACTATACATTACTACAACATGTAATATCCAATTACAATAGTGGCATAAATCATTACCTCGATAAGCCCAAAATTATCCAAGATTAAATGTCGATCCTGAGCAACGGTTAGCTCCAAGTCCTAACGCTCCAACCCCATCCAATCGCCCCTTAGAAGTTTCTAAACAACTACTCTAAACACTTCAACCAAGCTATGAAGGTTTTCTAGTGGTTTCATTTTGCGACTTTCTAATAAAGTAGGATTTCAGGGCTCTTGTATTTAAACAACTTTGGAATACTACTAGGGATACTAGGCTAGTGTATTTGGAATTATACCACAATACACCAAGTATTCTACACAAGGGGAGGGTGGGGCGAAACCAATACAAAGGGAGAAGTATTTTGCTCTTGGAAGCTTTCAAGTGAGATGAACTTATTCATCAACCAAGGGGTCTATTTATAGAACAATGGAGGGTCAAGATCCATCTAAGTGTATGGCCAAGATTGGGCCATGTGTGTGTGGGTCCCACCACACCACATGGCCAACGAAATTGGGTGCCAAGTGTAAGGCCATTTCGGCCAAGGTGAGTAGGTGACAAGTGGCTAGCCACTTGTCACACCATTTCGCCCACATGGCCACACGAGGGGTGACACGTGTCGCCCGATTAAATCAAATATTACGTCTTAGAAAATATCCAAAAGCGGAAACCTCAAAAACAAAGCGGGCCCCACAAAGCGTAAATTTCTCCCGTGGTCCCCACGTGGCCATTTCAGAAAATATAATCTCAAAATTCTAATAGAATCCGAGAATTTCAAATACCAAATCTGGGAATCAAATTCCCATTAACGAACCTTTTTCTTCACAAAAACCGGAAAATTTTCCGTCGAAAAAATCACATCTTCCTTTCTTTCCAATATTTCGCCGTATTCTCGCACGTATGTCCTCGCATACATACCACGGAACTACGGTATAACATTCTTCCCCTTAGAAACATTCGTCCGAATGTTCCTTCTAAGTCTCTAAACATACATACGGTGTAGTCTCCTACTACACTTACAAAACCGATCATGCCACCAATGGCCGAATATAACATGCGCAAAACTCCATTTCATGCTAACGAGGAATCACCTCAATCATCTCAAAAATCTCTCACCCATGATCAAACGATACTCCTTCGCATCTTCACAATGAATGACCACTTCGGTTCATAACATATGTTCAACCTTCCACTCGTCGTACCCTCGCCGTAACTCGAACTCCTCCTAATAAACGTACCACGTTTCGCTGACTCGAGCTGCTAATAATTTCCTCTGCGGATAAGCTTCACCCTATCCACATCCTGGTGAAACAAGTAGGGACCAACTATCTCGAACCTTGCCAACCTTGAACCAATCGATCGGAACCTACACTTCCGCTATACAAGGCTTCATAAGGCGACATCCGAATACTGTAAAGGTAGCTATCATAAAACTCACTTACCCAAGAGGCACACAATCCTCACGGCTACCCCTGAAATCAAAACATCGGCCCGCAACCTATTCTTAACTATCTGGGTAAAACGCGCTGTTCTTCTCGGCCCAGGTGAATGCAATCGAGACTCACCGAGTTCCAACCTGCTGTAACACCTTGGACACAAAAGACATAGCCGAAAAATTGGGCTCATGCTGTCATAAAAAGTAGGAATCGTGCGACCTTACAACCTTCCCGATATATAACATATCGCCACCCTCCGCCGAGTAAATAGTCCTGCCTGAAAGACGAGATGGGCTGACCTCATCAGCCTGACTACTGGTCGAACGCATCCTCGAACTCGTACGATGGTTAACTAACCTTGGACCTAACACCCTCGTAATCCTATCACAAAGCGGGACCACCACAAATTGACCACATCTCCTTTCGGGCTGCGGGTTGACCCGCGAACGGTCCTCAACCCGACCCATAATCGCACCAAACTCTTGTTCCCCGATCCGGAACAATCTTACCTATCCAAGTCATGAAAGCTACCACTTTCACCTTACACATCCCAAGGAAAATATCCCTCAAAACATTTCACGCATACAAGTGTTTCGACAAAAGATTAACCGTAAAATCCTTTTCTCAAGACGGCCTTACATCTAAGGTCTCAACGTGTACTATTCTAAGGTTCTCACCTTCATTGACCCCATACTTATCCTTTCAACTAACCATGTTTTCTAATTCACACTTAACACAATGCTATCCGTACATAGCACCTAACATGTACCCACCATAATATCATAAACAAAATCTCCTAAGGGCTAAAGATATCTCTGCAACTACTGCCTCACTTTCCCTTTGCCGTTCTAATCATAATCCTGCCCTGCAGGGCGCCTAGCTATATAAGGTGTTGAACCACCATCGATCCCGGCTCGAGGCTCTACATCTGTGCTACCGTCGACAAACTCTCACCAAATTGCCCTATTGGCCGCAAACACAAAAGGTCGGCGATGCGACACTCATAATGGAGTCTACTACTATGGCGAAACGAGGTAGGGGTGACCTCATCCGACTAACACCCCTTCTCCCGAACAATCGAACCGCGATCGACCGGCGGTGAGTCATCCTCCGGTAACCTCCTGCACCGACATCCTCCCATCACATGGCCCGCGGCCACGGGTATAACAATCTCCCAACAAGTACGACACACGAGGATCATCCTCGGATCTCTATCCATAGAATTCGCGGCTGCGCAACTCAAGAAATCCCTAAGTCTCGGACTATCGGATCTAGGGGAATCATCGTCTCGCCGGAACCACCGGCTCCGTCCGTCCTCATTCGACCACTAGCCTAGCTAATCGGGCTATCACCAATTCATATCCTCGGCTCTGGCGTGGAACCGAGGCTCGGTATCGTGGTCTCATAAATCGCTGCGCTTCTAACTCTGTGGGCTAGCGGCATCATAAAAACTCGTCGTCAAGTACTATCTCGGTAAGAACTGTGCTGTGCCCTCGTAACCCTCTCGTGTTCAACTCGTAGCTCCTCTGCTGCGTTGCCCATCAGGCCACTGGTTGCCTTAGCGGAGGCATAACCGGTACATAAGAATACACGGAGGAGTCCAACTTACAACAGCTCTAAGGCACGATCTCGGAATGAGAAGAATGGAAACCAATCCTAAATGTCCTGCAACCTCACGATTATAGATGTGGTGCACACACACCGATAATCAAGACTCTACTAGACACGATGCGTAGACACTTTCCGAGGACTAATCGCTCGATACCACTTTTGTCACGACCGATCCGGGCGTGGTCGTGCCTACCGGGCACCTAGTGATACAACATCGAGAGAAAATCGTGAAATAAAAAAACTAAAACATGAGACAAGTCATAAAGCATGAACTAGGCTAACCAAAGCGGTCACCTTCCCGAAATATATACATATATATATCAACACGAGCAGTTAAATCCTTTTACAACCACCTTGCAACAAGATTACATGGACCTCTAAGAATGTAACCATAACTATGACGGACGGGGCCGCCATACCCACGAATGTACAAGTAACTACACGGCGGGGACTATACCAAAGACAAGCCTCGAGAAACGGAGCTTCCCAAAAGCTGAGCGTGATCCTAAGAGCGGATCCACAACCGATGTACCTCTACTGCGGCATGAACGCAGCCAGGAGAGTCAAGACAACGGTACCAAGTATGTGAAACTTGTAAAAATCACGTAAATGAAATCATAATAGTCTATATAAAGCGGGAGACATGTATGATAACCAAACTACGATCCACAATACATAAATAGTCATGTTAAGTCGTGGACTCATGCCTCAAAGTCATTACTCAAATATAACAATGGGTCTCACGCCACAACATCACTTATGCGTGGAATACCTTCCTCACCGTGATCCATGATATAAAACATTCAAGGAGTACATGAACACCGGGTCCCACATGTGTCATAATAAAACCGTCTGAGGGTAAGTGCGAAGGCATAGCCGACTACTAACACCCATAGTACTAACAAGGTCATAAAGCGTATCATGAGATATGTCTAAACCGTCACATGATCAAAGGCGGTCACACGCGCGATGTATCGATGTGCGCGTCTAGCCTGGAACTCCTCGCGACTCGCATAGGCCAACCTCATAAGCCCGCATGAGGTATAACCCCGCATCGAGGGTAGCTACTCGGCGTCCGCTGGACTCGCGATCAGTGTATGGCGCATAGACGCGTGACCATAAAGGTCGCACACTAACTGGAACTCGTAGCTCGCGCATAGGTCCCTGGACCCGCATGAGGTATTCTCGAATCATGGTCCTGCATCGCTGAGTCTACCCGCGTCGGAGGCGGCTTAACCTCGGAAACATGTCAAGGTGAAGCGGTACAATACCAACATAACGGTGATAGTTAAACAACTTAAGCGCAATCGAGAAACCCTTTACACAAACATCACAAGATACTAACACACGTAGCATCCTAGCATGTTTACTTAACAAATCAACAAGAAAGTATTACAAGGCTATCACAAACCAACACAATCAAGTTATACACACAAGGTACTTTCTACTATATGATTAACAAGATCGGGTTTTATCCCCAAAGTACTTTATACATTAACTCTTTAAAGATACGTTACTTTACAAAAGTCACACAATACGTAGTATAAGAAAATAAAGTGACTAATATTTTAATTAAACCAAAACAACGTCGGACTTTCCTTTTAAACCAAATTAAGACAATATCATGCCTTCCTTTTAGACCAAAACACTTCTCCCTTTAAAGTCAAATTACCATTTTAAAACCAATGATAAAACCATTCCTTTGTTTTCATAAAGTCGTTATAACTAACTTCCCATAAAGCTGTTATAACACTTTATGTTCTAAACCAAAAACTCTTCAATTCTACAAGTCTCTTTCCTTTTAAAACAACCATAAGTATTCTTTTAAAACCCAAATAATGTACTCTTTTCAAAATAAGTAACCTATACTTAAAATCAAGTTACTTCTCTTTTCCGAAAACAAGTCGTTATAAGTCAAGTCTCTTATCTTTGAAGATCAAGTCTCTTAACTTTCAAAATCAAGTCGTCTATAAGTCAAGTCTCTTATCTTTGAAGATCAAGTCTCTTAACTTTCAGAATCAATAAACCATTCTTTTACCTACATAAAGTCGTTATAACTAACTTCCCATAAAGCTATTATAACACCCTATGTTTAAACCAACCAAAACACTTAGCACATGTACGTCTACCGTACTACATAGTTTACAAAACATCATGCTAGAAAGGATAGGAAGAGGTTCACATACCTCGCGACGATTATCGACAATAAGCAAAACGCTCCACAGTACTGTAACCCTGCTAGCCTTTTCCACTCATCAAGTAGAATACGCTACTCGTAGTACTTCCACCTATATAGGCCACAAACGTCTATTAACTTCTAAACACACGGTTCCATTTTCTACAGAAAATTCGGCAGCACCTCCCCCCCCGAAATCACATAAATCTCCTCCCCTAACAAGGCCCGCTACCAGGCCAATAACTCCCAGGGGATTACACGTCTAACCGGACGTGTTCAAATCTGCTTCACAATAATACAACAGTCTACTGTAAATACAGCCCTATGTAAATACAGTTCAATACTCATTCTAAATATAGTATACTCAACTATACATTACTACAACATGTAATATCCAATTACAATAGGGGGGGGGGCATAAATCATTACCTCGATAAGCCCAAAATTATCCAAGATTAAATGTCGATCCTGAGCAACGTTTAGCTCCAAGTCCTTACGCTCCAACCCGCTCCAAGCGACCCTTAGAAGTTTCTAAACAACTTCTCTAAACACTTCAACCAAGCTATGAAGGTTTTTCTAGGGTTTCATTTTGCGACTTTCGGAATAAAGTAGGATTTCCGGGCTCCTAGTATTTAAACAACTTTGGAATACTACTAGGGATACTAGGCTAGTGTATTTGGAATTATACCACAATACACCAAGTATTCTACACAAGGGGGGAGGGGTGGGACGAAACCAATACAAAGGGAGGGAAGTATTTTGCTCTTGGAAGCTTTCAAGTGAGATGAACTTATTCATCAACCAAGGGGTCTATTTATAGAACAATGGAGGTTCAAGATCCATCTAAGTGTATGGCCAAGATTGGGCCATGTGTGTGTGGGTCCCACCACACCACATGGCCAACGAAATGGGTGCCAAGTGTAAGGCCATTTCGGCGAGGTGAGTAGGTGACAAGTGGCTAGCCACTTGTCACACCATTTCGGCCCACATGGCCACACAAGGGGTGACACGTGTCGCCCGATTAAATCAAAATATTACGTCTTCCGAAAATATCCAAAAAGCCGGAAACCTCAAAAACAAAGCGGGCCCCACAAAACCGTAAATTTCTCCCGTGGTCCCCACGTGGCCATTTCCGAAAATAAAATCTCAAAATTCTAATATAATCCGAGAAGTTCAAATACCAAATCTGGGAATCCAATTCCCATTAACGAACCTTTTTCTTCACAAAAACCGGAAACTTTTCCGTCGAAAAAAATCACATCTTCCTTTCTTTCCAATATTTCTGTCGTATTCTCGTACGTATGTCCTCGCATACATACCCTGGAACTACGGGGTATAACATTTTTCCCCCCTTAGAAACATTCGTCCCGAATGTTCCTTCTAAGTCTCTAAACATACATATGCCGGTGTAGTCTCCACTACTACACTTACAAAACCGATCATGCCACCAATGGCCAGAATATAACATGTGCGCAAAACTCCATTTCATGCTAACGAGGAATCACCTCAATCATCTCAAAAAGCTCTCACCCATGATCAAACGATACTCCCTTCGCATCTTCACAACAGAATGACCACTTCCGTTCTCATAACATATGTTCACTTCTTCCCTTACTCGTCGTACCCTCCTCGTAACTCGAACTCCTCCTAATAAACGTACCACGTTTACGCTTGACTACAGTGCTAATAATTTCCTCCGGATAAGCTTCACCCTATCCACATCCCGGTGAAACAAGTAGGGACCAACTATCGAACCTTGCCAACCTTGAACCAATCGATCGGCAACCTACACTTCCGCCTATACAAGGCTTCATAAGGCGACATCCGAATACTGTAAAGGTAGCTATCATAAAACTCACTTACCCAAGAGGCACACAATCCTCACGGCTACCCCTGAAATCAAAACATCGGCCCGCAACCTATTCTTAACTATCTGGGTAAAACGCGCTGTTCTTCTGTCGGCCCGAGGGTGAATGCAATACTGAGACTCACCTGAGTTCCAACCCTGCCTGGTAACACCTTCAGACACAAAAGACATAGCCGAAAAAATTGGGCTCCACTGCCTGTCATAAAAAGTAGGAATCCCGTGCGACGCACAACCTTCCCGATATATAACATATCGCCACCCTCCGCCGAGTAAATAGTCCTGCCTGAAAGACGAGATGGGCTGACCTCATCAGCCTGACTACTGGTCGAACGCATCCTCGAACTCGTACGATGGTTAACTAACCTTGGACCTAACACCCTCGTAATCCTATCACAAAGCGGGACCACCACAAATTGACCACATCTCCTTTCGGGCTGCGGGTTGACCCGCGAACGGTCCTCAACCCGACCCATAATCGCACCAACTCTTGTTCCCCGAACCGGAACAATCTTACCTCTCCCAGTCATGAAAGCTACCACTTTCACCTTACACATCACAAGCAAAATATCCCTCAACACATTTCATGCATACCACGTGTTTCGACACAGATTAACCGTAAAATCCTTTTCTCAAGCGGCGCTTACATCTAAGGTCTCAACGTGTACTATTCTAAGGTTCACACCTTCCATGACCCCATACTTATCCTTTCAACTAACCATGTTTTCTAATTCACACTTAACACAATGCTATCCGTACATAGCTTTAACATGTACCACCATAATATCATAAACAAAATCTCCTAAGGGCTAAAGATATCTCTGCAACTCTCGCCTCACTTTCCCTTTGCGTTCTAATCATAATCACACGCCTGCGGCTAGCTATATAAGGTGTTGAACCAGCCATCGATCCCGAAGGCTGAGGCTCTACATCTGTGCTACCTCTGGTCAGACAAACTCTCACCAAATTGCCCTATTGGCCGCAAACACAAAAGTATCGAGCGATGACGACACTCACCGTAATGGAGTCTACTACTATGGCCGAACGAGGTAGGGTGACCTCATCGACTAACACCCCTTCTCCCGAACAATCGAACCGCTGACCCGGCAGGCTGAGTCATCCCTCTGGTAACCCTCCTACCTGGACATCCTCCCATCACATGGCCCTGACGGCCACAGGTATAACAATCTCCCAACAAGTACGACACCCTGAGGATCATCCTCAGATCTCTATCCATAGAATTCTGGCGAACTGCAACTCAAGAAATCCCTAAGTCTCAGACTATCGGATCTAGGGGGAATCAGCGTCTGCCGGAACCACCGGCTCCGTCGTCCTCATTCCGGCCACTAGCCTAGCTAGTGGGCTATCACCTTGAATTCATATCCTCGGCTCCTGGCCGTGGAACTGGAGGCTCAGGTATCGTGGCCTCAATAGAAACTGCTGCCGCTCTAACTCTGCTGGGCTAGCGGCATCATAAAAACTCGTCGTCTGAAGTACTATCTCAGGTAAGAACCAGGCCTGTGCCCTCGTAACCCTCTGTGTTCAACTCGTAGCTCCCTCTGCTTTGCCTTGCCCATCGGGCCTGGTTGCCTTGCGGAGGCATAGCGGGTACATAAGAATACACGGAGGAGTCCAACTTACAACACGGCTCTAAGGCACGATCTCGTAATGAGAAGAATGGAAACCAATCCTAAATGTCCTGCGACCTCACGATTATAGATGTGGTGCACAACACACCGATAATCAAGACTACTACTAGACGGTGCGTAGACACTTTCCGAGGACTAATCGCTCACGATACCACTTTTGTCACGACCCGATCCCGGGCCCGTGACTGGTGCCTTACCCCGGGCACCCTAGTGATACAACATCAGAGAAAATCAGCGGAAATAAAAAAACTAAAACATGAGACAAGTCATAAAGCATGAACTAGGCTAACCAAAATGGTCACCTTCCGAAATATATACATATATATATCAACACGAACGATTAAATCCTTTTACAACCACGCCACAACTTGTACTCTGCACTCTAAGAATGTAACCATAACTATGTGGGACGGGGCCCGCCATACCACAGAATGTACAAGTAACTACACCGAGGGGACTATACAAAGACAAGCCTCGAGAAAGCGGAGCTTCCCAAAAAGCTGTGATCCTAGGCGCGGATCCACAACCGATGTACCTCTACTGCGGCATGAGCGCGGCCGAGGTCGATAACAACGGTACCAAGTATGTGAAACTTGTAAAAATCGTAAATGAAATCATAATAGTCTATATAAAGCGGGAGACATGTATGATAACCAAACTACGATCCAATACATAAATAGTCATGTTAAGTCGAGGACTCATGCCTCAAAGTCATTACTCAAATATAACAATGGGTCTCACGCCCACAACATCACTTATGCCCGTGGAATACCTTCTCTTGCCGTGATCCATGATATAAAACATTCAAGGAGTACACATGAACACGGGTCCCATGTGTCATAATAAAACCGTCTGAGGGTAAATGCGAAGGCATAGCCGACTACTAACACCCATAGTACTAACAAGGTCATAAAGCGTATCATGAGATATGTCTAAACCGTCACATGATCAAAGCCGGTCACACGCCCGCGATATCGATGTGCGCGTCTAGCCACGGAACTCCTCGCGACTCGCGTAGGCCAACCTCATAGGCCGCGTGAGGTATAACCCGCGTCGAGGGTAGCTACTCCGGCGTCCGCTGGACTCGCGATCCGTATGGCCACATAGACGCGTGACCATAAAGGTCGACACTAACTGGAACTCTCGTAGCTCGCGTAGGTCCCTGGACCGCGTGAGGTATTCTCGAATCATGGTCCTGCATCACTGAGTCTACCCGCGACGGAGGCGGCAACCTCCGGAAACATGTCAAGGTGGCGGTACAATACCAACATAATCGGTGATAGTTAAACAACTTAAGCGCGATCGAGAAACCCTTTACACAAACATCACAAGATACTAACACACGGAGCATCTTAGCATGTTTACTTAACAAATCAACAAGCAAGTATTACAAGGCTATCACAAACCAACACAATCAAGTTATACACACAAGGTACTTTCTACTATATGATTAACAAGATCGGGTTTTATCCCCAAAGTACTTTATACATTAACTCTTTAAAAGATCGTTACTTTCACAAAGTCACACAATACGTAGTATAAGAAAATAAAGTGACTAATATTTTAATTAAACCAAAACAACGTCGGACTTTCCTTTTTAAACCAAATTAAGACAATAACATGCCTTCCTTTTTAGACCAAAACACTTCTCCCTTTAAAGTCAAATTACCATTTTAAAACCAATGATAAAACCATTCCTTTGTTTTCATAAAGTCGTTATAACTAACTTCCCGTAAAAATTTATAACACTTTATGTTCTAAACCAAAAACTCTTCAATTCTACAAGTCTCTTTCCTTTTAAAACAACCATAAGTATTCTTTTAAAACCCAAATAATGTACTCTTTTCAAAATAAGTAACCTATACTTAAAATCAAGTTACTTCTCTTTTTCCGAAAACAAGTCGTTATAAGTCAAGTCTCTTATCTTTGAAGATCAAGTCTCTTAACTTTCAAAATCAAGTCGTCTATAAGTCAAGTCTCTTATCTTTGAAGATCAAGTCTCTTAACTTTCAGAATCAATAAACCATTCTTTTACCTACATAAAGTCGTTATAACTAACTTCCCATAAAGCTATTATAACACCCTATGTTTAAACCAACCAAAACACTTAGCACATGTACGTCTACCGTACTACATAGTTTACAAAACATCATGCTAGAAAGGATAGGAAGAGGTTCACATACCTCGCGACGATTATCGACAATAAGCAAAACGCTCCACAGTACTGTAACCCTGCTAGCCTTTTCCACTCATCAAGTAGAATACGCTACTCGTAGTACTTCCACCTATATAGGCCACAAACGTCTATTAACTTCTAAACACACGGTTCCATTTTCTGTAGAAAATTCGCAAGACCTCCCCGAAATCACATAAATCTCCTCGACTAACAAGGCCCGCTACTGTGCGATAACTCGGGGATTACACGTCTAACGGGCGTGTTCAAATCGCTTCACAATAATACAACGATCATCAGTAAATACGACTATGTAAATACGATTCAATACTCATTCTAAATATAGTATACTCAACTATACATTACTCTGACATGTAATATCCAATTACAATAGAAGCATAAATCATTACCTCTATAAGCCCAAAATAATCCAATATTAAATGTAGATACTTAGCAACGTTTAGCTCAAAGTCCATACGCTCCAACCCGCTGCAAGCGAACATTAGAAATTTAGAAACAACTTCTCTAAACACTTCAACCAAGCTATGAAGGTTTTTCTCGGGTTTCATTTTGCGACTTTCTAATAAAGTAGTATTTTCGGGCTCATAGTATTTAAACAACTTTGGAATACTACTAGGGATACTAGGCTAGTGTATTTGGAATTATACCACAATACACCAAGTATTCTACACAAGGGGGGAGGGGTGGGACGAAACCAATACAAAGGGAGGGAAGTATTTTGCTCTTGGAAGCTTTCAAGTGAGATGAACTTATTCATCAACCAAGGGGTCTATTTATAGAACAATGGAGGGTCAAGATCCATCTAAGTGTATGGCCAAGATTGGGCCATGTGTGTGTGGGTCCCACCACACCACATGGCCAACGAAATTGGGTGCCAAGTGTAAGGCCATTTCGGCCAAGGTGAGTAGGTGACAAGTGGCTAGCCACTTGTCTCACCATTTCGGCCCACAGGGCCTCACAAGGGGGTGACACGTGTCGCCCGATTAAATCAAAATATTACTTCTTCAGAAAATATCCAAAAAGCCGGAAACCTCAAAAACAAAGCGGGCCCCACAAAGCCAGTAAATTTCTCCGTGGTCCCAGCGTGGCCATTCAGAAAATAAAATCTCAAAATTCTAATATAATCCGAGAAGTTCAAATACCAAATCTGGGAATCCAATTCCCATTAACGAACCTTTTTCTTCACAAAAACCGGAAACTTTTCCGTCGAAAAAAATCACATCTTCCTTTCTTTCCAATATTTCTGTCGTATTCTCGTACGTATGTCCTCGCATACATACCCTGGAACTACGGGGTATAACATATATATATAAAAACTTAAATCCGAACAGTTATATCCCATTTACAACTCGCCACAAAGATTACTACGGACCTCAGAATGATAACAACAATGGCGGGACGGGGCCCGCCATACCTGAATGTAGTACCTACAACGACGGGGACTATACGAAGATAAGCCTCGGAGAAGCGGAGCTTCCCAAACGCTGATCGTGACCCTATGGCGAGGATCAACAATCGGTGTACCTCTACCGTGGCATGAACGCGGCCGAAGGAGAGTCGTCAACAGTACCAAGTATGTGGCGAAAAATCGTAAATGAAATCATAGTAGTCTATATAAAGCGGAGACATATATGATAACCAAACTACGATTCACAATAAATAAGCGGTCATGTCAAGTCGGGGACTCACGCCTCAAAGTCATCACTCAAATATAACTATGGGTCTCACGCCACAACATCAATCATGCGTGGAATACCTTCCTCACCGCGATCTATGATATAAAAGCACCAAGGAATACACATGAACACGTGTCCCACGTGTCATAATAAAACCGCACGGGGTAAGTGCGAAGGCATAGCCGACTACTAAAACCCACGATCGAGCAAGGTCATAAGCGTATCATGAGATCTGTCTGAACCGCCACATGATCGGCGGCCACTCGCCGCGATGTATCTAATGTCGCGTCTAGTCTGGAACTTCCGCGACTCCGCATAGGCCACTCACATAGGCCCGCATGAGGTATTCCCGCATCGAGGGTAGCTACTCCGGCGTAAATCCTGGACTCGCGATCGCGTAGCCCACATGTAGACCGCGTGACCACAAAGGCCGCACACTAACACGGAACTCTCGTAGCTCGCATAGGTTCCACGGACCCGCGTAGGTATCCTCGAATCATAGTCACCGATGCACGAGTATTACCCGCGTCGGAGGACTTAACCCCCGGTATCATGTCAAGAGGTGAGTGATATAATACTAACATAACAGCTTATCGTTAAACAACATAAGCACAACAAGGGAAACCCCTTTACACAAACATCACAAGATACTAACACCCGTAGTATCCTAACATGTTTACTTATCAAATCAACAAGAAAGTATTACAAGGCTATCACAAACCAACACAATCAAGTTATTCATACAAGGTACTTTCTACTTTATGTTAACAAGTTCGGGTTTTTATCCCCAAAGTACTTCATACATTAACTCTTTAAAAGATCCGTTTCTTTCACCAAAGTCACACAATACCCGTAGTATAAAAATAGAGTGACTATCTTTTTAAGTAAACCAAAACACTTCCCTTTGTAAAATCAAGTAACAACATTATTTTCCAAACGTTCAAGTTTGCCTAATTTCAAATGCTCAAGTTTCTCATTTTCGAAAGGTTTCGTAGTTCATAGTTTTAATCACTTAATAATATAATTCTCCTTTAAAACAATTTGAGAAACATATGCCTTATGTGTGAGTAGGTTATTCTTGTTTATAACAATCTTATTAAAGCAGCCATGATCTAGGAAATGTAATATCATTTTGTCTCATCTTAGCTTCTATGCAGATGGAGGTTTCTACTGGTTTTAATAATACTTAATTAGTTAATACATTTCCCTTTATTAGCGCTGCAGTGGTTTGTTCGATACTTATTCTGATTTCAGAAATCAGTAAAACATTATTCCTTTTACAAACCAAGTACTCATTACTCACGAATGAGGTTTCACACTTTTTAACAAAATTCATATTAATATAATTAAGTCAAGTCTCTTATCTTTTAAGATCAAGTCTCTTAACTTCTAAAATCAATAAATCATTCTTTTTATCTCTCTTAAGTCGTTATACCTAACTTCCCATAAAGCTAGTATAACTCTTAAGCTTTTAAAACCAAGTATTACTCTTCTTTCAAAAAGGTTTCTTAATTCTTTTGAAATACTTCAAGATTCTTATTATTTAAACTCAAGTCAAAAGACATCGCAGTAAAACCATGTTCAGTTAACACACGTCCGTCTACCGTACTATATATATTCTTTTAAAATATCATGCTCAAGAGGATAGGAAGAATCATATACCTCGCGACGATTATCGACAATTAGCAAAACGCTCCACGGCTATAACCCGGCTAGCCTTGTCCACCTTTCAAGTAAAACATGCTACTCGCAGAACATTCAACCTATAAAGGTCATATACGTCCATCAACGTCTAGACTACTCTGTAGAATATTCTAAGCAGGGGGGGTTCTCTATTCTACGGAAAATCGGGCGACTTCCACTGCAGTTAAGCTACACAAGTCTCATGTAAATACGGTCCTATGTAAGTCTGATTTAATTCTTCTTCTGTAATATCCTTCATGTATCTTATATACATTTCTATACTACAGTGATGTAATTTCCAATTACAATATAAGGACAAGAGTATTTACCTCGGTAAGCCTAAAATTATCCAAGTTTAAATGTCGATCCTGAGCAACGTTTAGCTCCTACTCTGGGCGCTCCAACCCGCTCCAAACAACCCTTAGAAGTTCCCAAACAACTTCTACTTAGCACTTCAACCAACTATGAAGATTTACCTTAGGGTTTCGTTTTTGTGACTGAAGGGAAGTATAATAGTATTTATGGGCTTTTAGTATAGGGGTAACCTTGGAATACTACAAGGTATTTGGGCCAAGGTATTTTGTAATAGTAACAATACTTGGAGAATACTTTTCTACCAAGGGGTATTTTGGATGAAAGCTTGAGGAAGGGGATGTTTCGGCCAAGGCTTCTCAAAGGGGGAGGGGTGGCTTGGACGAGAACTACACTACAAGGGAGTGAGGGATTTTTAAGACTTAGAAGTCATTTGAGGGATGAAGAAATCCTTCAACTAAGGGGGGTATTTATAAGCCAACCAATGGCCAAGATTGAGACAAGTGGTAGGCAAGTGTAGGGTGAAGATTTGGACAAGTGTTGTGTGGGTCCCACTTTCTCATCTACCACACAAATATCCTACCAACCATTGACCAAATGTTTAAGGCCACAAAAATGCCAAAAACGTGCAAGACAAGGCTCTCCAATTCATCCACTTTGAGGGTGACACATGTCACCCTCCCATTGGTCCAAAATATTTCATCTTTCGGAAAAATCCGCAAAAAATATAAATGACATAGCCGTAATTTTTCTTTCGCAAAGTTTGGAAAATGTTTCGTCGGAAAACAATTCTTTTTGGTAGTTGTGCACAAATATTTTCGTCCCTTGCCTAATCTTAAGGCTTAAACTTTCGTACGTACGTCCTCACGTACATACTCTGAAAATACGGGGTATAACATTCTCCCCTCCTTAGAAACATTCGTCCCGAATGTTCCTTCTCGATACAGATAATGATAAGTTCCTCTTAACATAACAAGTTGCCAATGCCACACCTGGCCACAAAATAACACACGCTCCAATACTTAATCCAAGTCTACGAGGAATCACCTCTAACATCACAAAAGCTTCCACCCAAAGTCTAAAAGATACTCCCTTCGCACCTTTTCTTTACAAACGAAATGATCACTCCTATGCTCTTAACACATGCTCGCTTCTTCCCTTACTCGTCGTACCCTTCTCGTACACTCGAACTCTTTCTCATAACTTACCACATTTCTGTTACTGCTTCAGTTTCCAAATCTCTGGGTTACTACCTCCAACTTGGTCATCATTACTGGGAACAATCTGGATGGATCTCCGATACTTTTCTGCACATAACAACATGAAAGACCGGACGTACCGCCTCCTACGTCGGACGGCAAAGCTAACTTATAGGCAACCTGGCCTATTCTTCACATGATCTGAAAAGGCCCAAAGTAACTCGGGCTAAGTTTCCTCAGTTTTCCAAAATGTGTCACACCCTTTCCGGGGTGGTACCTTCAAGAAATCCTAGTCGGCACTGAACTCCAAGTGTAAATGCCGATTACCCGCGGCCACGTTGACTACGGTGCCAATAACCTCTTCTGGATAAGCTTCACCCTATCCGCATCCTGCTGAAACAAGTATGACCCAACTATCTGAACCTTGTCAACATCGAACCAATCGACCGGCAACTTACACTTCCGCCCCTACAAGGCTTCATAAGGCGATATCTGAATACTGAAATGGTAGCTATAAATCACTCCCTCAACAGGAGGCAACAATCCTCACAACTACCCCTGAAATCCAAACACTGGCCCGAGGGCGAATGCGATACTGAGACTCACCTGAGTTCCTAACCCTGTCTGGTAAAACTTCCAGAAAAAGCAGTAAATGGCGGGCTCCACTGCCTGCCATAAGGTGAAAGTAGGCACCTCGTGCAGCCTTACAACCTTCCTGATATAACATCTCGCATAACCCTCTGCCGAGTAAACGGTCTTGGCTAAAAGACAAGATGGGCTGACCCTATCAGCTCGACTACTGGTCGAACGCATCCACGAACTCGTACGATGGTTAACTAAACTTGGGCCTAACACCCTCGTGACCCCACTACCTGGCGGGACCACCTCGAACTGACCCCACCATAATACAGGCCGCGGGTTGACCCGCGATCGGTCCGCAACCCGACCCGCTTATCGCGCAAAACTCTTGTTCCCTGATCCGGAACAATCTCACAATCAAGTCACGAAAACCTAGTGGTCTTCTTAGCTCAACTACCCTCTTTCATTTCATACCACTCAGGGACTTATCACACAAACATATCTCACGTGTACTATGCACTCCGATAAGGGTCAAACATAAAAATATAAATCTTTTACTCGAGATGGCCTTGCCTCTAAGGTCTCCACGTATAACATTCTAAGGCTCACACTTTCCCTTATCCCCAATCTTACCCTTTTAACTAACCATGATTTCTAATCACAATTATCACAATGCTATTTGAACTTAACACTTAAGATATACTCATCTTATCACACATACCCATCTCTAGAGGGTTAAGGATATACATGTATCTATTGCTTCACTACCCTTGTCGTTCTAATCAATCCTGCCCTGTTGGGCGCATAGCTAGGGGAGGTGATGAACTAGCCACTGATCCTGAAGGCTGAGTCACTTCATCCGCGCCACCTCTGGTCGGACAATTTCTCGCAAAATGGCCCTGCTGGCCGCAAGCATAACAAGTTGTCGAAGAAGTACGACACTTCCCACAATGACACTTACCACAACGGCCACACCGAGGTGGGGGTGGCCTCCTCTGGTTAACACCCCTTCCTCTCCGAGCCAGAATCCTGGCCCAGTGCGGTAGGTGAGTCCTTCTACTTGCATCCTCCTACTAGGACACCGCTTTCGACACATGTACGGCGGCGCGAGTAAAACAAGCACCAACAAAAATCGACATTCCAGAGATGGCGTGTGCCATATGTGAATCGAGGGAAAATCAATCGGTGGCCGGAACCGGCGTGTATCGTGAATCGAAGCCACGGAGCTCGACCAACTCTGCATACCGAACGTCCACGAAGTGCGCGGAGGACCATTCCGCACTGGCGGAGGCGCATAATCAATCTGCTGCTGAGAAGGTCCGTCTTGATAGTTACCAAAGGACCCTGCTGTTCTGGCCCTCTTCTGCTGATCTTGGTTAACCCGTCGATCCTACGTTTCTCGACTGCTGTGCGCGTGCTTTGTCTGAGCCATGCTCATGCCTGACTGAAGAGCTACTCTTGCACAACCCTATCTTAGATAGTCATCATGACCCGTGATAAATCGATACATAATATACACTCTGGTAGCCACATACATAGCTAGTAACAGGGTCGCCTCTTTTCAAACCATACTTTCGCTCTCGGTCGTGGGCGAAGGTTCAAATATCATGGCGCGATGAAGCGCTGCCGCTGCGCTAGACTCTGCTGGGACTGGCGTCGTCGTAGAACTCCCCGAATGAAGCACCACCCCAGGTGATGATTGGGCATGTGCCCTCGTAACCCTCGGTGCTCTACCCGACTCCTCGCTGCCTTACCCTCACGGCACAGGTTGCCTTACGGAGGCATAGCGGTGAGGAAAGAAATACGTTAGAGGGTCCAACTTATAACACAGCTCTAAGCACGATCTCAGAGTGAGAAGAATGGAAACCAATCCTAAATATCCTATAGCCTCCTGATTATTGGTGTGGTGCACAACACACCGATAATCAAGACTCTACTAGATACGGTCTGTAGACACTTTCCGAGGATTAACTGCTCTGATACCACTTTTGTCACGACCCGGGCCCGTGACTGGTGCCTTACTCCAGCCACCCAAGTAGACATACATCAGAGTAATCAGCGGAACATAAAACAAGACATGAAATAATAGGAAGTGTAAAGGAGACACAGTTTATCTGAAGAGAAGTTGCCTTTCGGCATATATATATATAAAAACTTAAATCCGAACAGTTATATCTCATTTACAACTCTGCCCACAACAGTACTACATACCTCTAAGAATGATAACAACAATGGCGGGACAGGGCCCCGCCATACCCCTGAATGTAAGTACCTACAACGACAGGGGACTATACCCAAGATAAGCCTGCGGAGAAACGGAGCTTCCCAAACGCTGAACTGTGACCCTATGAGCGAGGATCAACAACTGGTGTACCTCTACCTGCGGCATGAACGCAGCCCCCCGAAGGAGAGTCGATAACAGTACCAAGTATGTGGCGAAAAATATTGTAAATGAAATCATAGTAGTCTATATAAAGCGGGAGACATATATGATAACCAAACTACAGTTCACAATAAATAAGCAGTCATGTCAAGTCAGGGACTCACGCCCTCAAAGTCATCACTCAAATATAATTATGGGTCTCACGCCCACAACATCAATCATGCCCGTGGAATACGCCCTCACTGCCGTGATCCATGATATAAAAGCACCAAGGAATACACATGAACACCGGTCCCACTGTGTCATAATAAAACCGTCAGGGTAAATGCGAAGGCATAGCCGACTACTAAAACCACGATCTGACAAGGTCATAAGCGTATCATGAGATCTGTCTAGACCGCCACATGATCGGTCGCCACTCGCGCGATATCTAATGTCGCGTCTAGTCTGGAACTTCCGCGACTCGCGCATAGGCCACTCACATAGGCCGCGTGAGGTATTCCGTGTCGAGGGTAGCTACTCCCGGCATCGTCCCGGACTCGCGATCCGCGTGGCCACATAGACGCGTGACCACAAAGGCCGCACTAACACGGAACTCGTAGCTCGCATAGGTCCCTGGACCCGCGTAGGTATCCTCGAATCATAGTCACACTGTATGCGAGTATTACCCGCGTCGGATGGCGACTTAACCCCCGGTATCATGTCAAGAGGTGAGTGATATAATACTAACATAACAGCTTATCGTTAAACAACATAAGCACAACAAGGGAAACCCCTTTACACAAACATCACAAGATACTAACACCCGTAGTATCCTAACATGTTTACTTATCAAATCAACAAGAAAGTATTACAAGGCTATCACAAACCAACACAATCAAGTTATTCACACAAGGTACTTTCTACTTTATGTTAACAAGTTCGGGTTTTTATCCCCAAAGTACTTCATACATTAACTCTTTAAAAGATCCGTTTCTTTCACAAAAGTCACACAATACCAGTAGTATAAAAATAGAGTGACTATCTTTTTAAGTAAACCAAAACACTTCCCTTTGTAAAATCAAGTAACAACAATATTTTCCAAACGTTCAAGTTTGCCTAATTTCAAATGCTCAAGTTTCTCATTTTCGAAAGGTTTCGTAGTTCATAGTTTTAATCACTTAATAATATAATTCTCCTTTAAAATAATTTGAGAAACATATGCCTTATGTGTGAGTAGGTTATTCTTATTTATAACAATCTTATTAAAGGAGTTAGAGAGATGTTTCTCTCACTAGGCGAAAATGCTCTCAACATTTTTTCCTAGTTGCTCTTCTACGTCTTCTTTCTTCTATGATTTTCATCAACTGATATACTACACGGATTGTTCTTTGATCTAATCCATCCTACGTTGAAGTTTGTGTGTTCATTTCACGCTCACTCTAATTGATTTGTTATAGAATAAGGTATCTTCCTTATAGCCATGAGAAATAATACAAAGATTTCATCCAAAAGAATGAAAGAGATTATTTTGATTGTTCAAGATTACAAGTTACAAGATATGAATTTGAAGTTTGCATTTCCGAGGGGGGCAGCTTCCGGCGATGGCCAGTTTGCATCTCCGAATATTGCGGAATATTCGGGACAGTCGGGTGTTGTTGGGTTAGTAGCAGGTCAGAAAGGTGATCTTGGTGTGCAAGAGGGTCATGATGGTGGTCTTGGGTTGAGGAAGCAGCTCTTGGTTTCTCCCAACCTTCCGGTGGCAACCTCAACTAGTGTTCCGGTTGAAAAGCTTCACAATTGAGGGTTTACGGGTCTTGACGGATTTCCCAGGTCAAATGCGGGAAAGGTGGGTGGTCACGGGTTGCAGGAGGGTCGTGATGGTGATAAAGGGTTGTGGTTGAAACCCTTGGTTCACCGTTCAATTGTCTTTGAGTCCAAGGGAGCTTTTCCGGCAGGCTCCTTAGAAGTCGGAAAAGCGTCGCGATTCGCAGGCACTCCTGGCTCGGAGGAGATTGCGGATCTTGATGGTGATCCCGGGTCGAAAGTGGGTATGGAGGGTGGACCCGGGGTGCAGGAGGGTGGTGTTGATGTTCAGGGTTTGAGGCTTGAATCCTTGGGTCTCCGATCCTTGGTTTCTGAGTGCAAAGAGTTTTTTCCGCGCCACTTTGGATGCGGGGTCAACGGACTCGAGGTTAGTCACGGGTTATTGCCGATCGGTAGGTGGGCATGGGTCTTGGGGAAAGTCTATGGGCCACCAGCCTTTAGTGGTTGACTCCGAGAACTTTTCATTTCCAATTGGCCTTGGAAATGCTAAGGTTGTTGAAACCGAGGGTTTTTTTAGCCAAAAGAGGTCTAGTAATTTGATACATTCTTTTGTTGCGGATGTCAATGGCACGCCTCATTCATTATGTGCTACAAATTTAATTGCTGAGAGAACCAAGGAAACATCTCATTCAATGGGACATCGAAACTTGAAAAGGGTGAGAACCGAAGAGTCATCTCTCCTAATGAATTCAAAGGTTACGGAAACCAAAGGGGCAGCTCGTCAAAAGAGGTTTAGAAACTTGATGGCTACGGGATTCTAAGGGGCTTCTCTTCAAACGACTTTTGACACTGGTTGGACTGCGGATCTTGATAGAGATCCCGGGTCAAAGGTGGGTATGGTGGGGGGTCCCGGGTTGCAAAGGGGTCGTGATAGTGGTCATGGGTTGTGGATGGAATCCATGGGTCACGGTATGGAGGGTAATCTTATGAAGGAAAAAAGGTGTGGCTTTTTGTTGTTTTCCGACTGGCAACATGGAGGTCGGAGATGAAACGGGTCTTGTGGATGATCCAGGGTCGTTGGCGGGTCAGGAAGGTGGTCATGGGTCAGTATTCATGTCCACGAGGCATCAGTCTAAGGTTGGTGAAGCCGTTGTGACTTCTTTCCCAAGGACATTGAGAAGGCAAATGTTGCGGTTTCCGAAGCCCCACCCCTTCTCGAGGGAACGTCGGGTCGCATGGGTGGGCATGGGTTAATGGAGGATCAAGAGGGTGGTTCCGGGTCTAAGGAGGGTCAGAGGGGTAGTTATGGGTTGCTGATTGGTCACGTTGGTGGTCGTGGGTCATGGATGCAGCCTAAGGGTCTTCGGTTAAAGTATGTAGAGACCGATGTTGGTTCATTTCCCATGGTTCTTGGTAGTTTGAATTGTGTGGAAGTTGAACAGCCTACCCTTCTAACGAGACTTGGTTTTTCGGGGCATTTAATTGCTGAGAGAACCAAGGAAACATCTCATTCAATGAGACATCGAAATTTGATAAGGGTGAGAACCGAAGAGTCACCCATTCTAATGAATTCAAAGGTTGCGGAAACCAAAGGGGAAACTCGTCAAAAGAGGCTTGGAAACTTGATGGCTACGGGATTCGAAGGGACTACTCTTCAATCAAGTCTTGGAAGATCAACTCATGTGGAAATCGAAGGGACACTCTTTTCCAATTCGCCTAAGATCTCACATTTGGTATCGGCCAATGGAGCATTCAATGCCAAACGACTTAAGCCATTTATGGCAACCTTTCCCAATAGTGCACTACTCTTGAATTCCCCAACAAATGCATCTAATGCATGTACTAACCGTGCAAGGAGTTTTAATTCAACATAGGAAACTTAAGCAGGAATCTTTACAAGTCCTTGTCTAGAATCAAAAGGACTTAAAACTATTATGATTTTATCCCCTCTTGTAATGGCACCTTTGAGTGACCACTGCTCCCCTCCCCCATTTCTTGTTTGCATAAACGTTGAGGATTTAGAACCCTCAATGACTGATTGTAGCCATCTTTATTTCCGTTATTAGTAATAATATTTGCATTTACCTAAAAAAAAACAATCTTATTAAAGCAGTCATGATCTAGGAAATGTAATATCATTTTGTCTCATCTTAGCTTCTATGCAGATGGAGGTTTCTACTGGTTTTAATAATACTTAATTAGTTAATACATTTCCCTTTATTAGCGCTGCAGTGGTTTGTTCGATACTTATTCTGATTTCCGAAATCAGTAAAACATTATTCCTTTTACAAACCAAGTACTCATTACTCACGAATGAGGTTTCACACTTTTTAACAAAATTCATATTAATATAATTAAGTCAAGTCTCTTATCTTTTAAGATCAAGTCTCTTAACTTCTAAAATCAATAAATCATTCTTTTTATCTCTCTTAAGTCGTTATACCTAACTTCCCATAAAGCTAGTATAACTCTTAAGCTTTTAAAACCAAGTATTACTCTTCTTTCAAAAAGGTTTCTTAATTCTTTTGAAATACTTCAAGATTCTTATTATTTAAACTCAAGTCAAAAGACATCGCAGTAAAACCACGTTCAGTTAACACACGTACGTCTACCGTACTATATATATTCTTTTAAAATATCATGCTCAAGAGGATAGGAAGAATCACATACCTCGCGACGATTATCGACAATTAGCAAAACGCTCCACGGCTATAACCCGGCTAGCCTTGTCCACCTTTCAAGTAGAACATGCTACTCGCAGAACATTCAACCTATAAAGGTCATATACGTCCATCAACGTCTAGACTACTCTGTAGAATATTCTAAGCAGGGGGGGTTCTCTATTCTACGGAAAATCGGGCAGCACTTCCCTACCCGTTAAGCTACACAAGTCTACTGTAAATACAGTCCTATGTAAGTACAGTTTAATTCTTCTTCTGTAATATCCTTCTATGTATCTTATATACATTTCTATACTACTACAGTATGTAATTTCCAATTACAATATAAGGACAAGAGTATTTACCTCGGTAAGCCCAAAATTATCCAAGTTTAAATGTCGATCCTGAGCAACGTTTAGCTCCTACTCTGGGCGCTCCAACCCGCTCCAAACAACCCTTAGAAGTTCCCAAACAACTTCTACTTAGCACTTCAACCAACTATGAAGATTTACCTTAGGGTTTCGTTTTTGTGACTGAAGGGAAGTATAATAGTATTTCTGGGCTTTTAGTATAGGGGTAACCTTGGAATACTACAAGGTATTTGGGCCAAGGTATTTTGGAATAGTAACAATACTTGGAGAATACTTTTCTACCAAGGGGGGGGGGGTATTTTGGACGAAAGCTTCAAGGAAGGGGGGGATGTTTCGGCCAAGGCTTCTCAAAGGGGGAGGGGTGGCTTGGACGAGAACTACACTACAAGGGAGGGAGGGATTTTTAAGACTTAGAAGTCATTTGAGGGATGAAGAAATCCTTCAACTAAGGGGGGTATTTATAGGCCAACCAATGGCCAAGATTGAGACAAGTGGTAGGCAAGTGTAGGGTGAAGATTTGGACAAGTGTTGTGTGGGTCCCACTTTCTCATCTACCACACAAATATCCTACCAACCATTGACCAAATGTTTAAGGCCACAAAAATGCCAAAAACGTGCAAGACAAGGCTCTCCAATTCGTCCACTTTGAGGGTGACACATGTCACCCTCCCATTGGTCCAAAATATTTCATCTTTCGGAAAAATCCGCAAAAAATATAAATGACATAGCCATAATTTTCCTTTCGCAAAGTTTGGAAAACGTTTCGTCGGAAAACAATTCTTTTTGGTAGTTGTGCACAAATATTTTCGTCCCTTGCCTAATCTTAAGGCTTAAACTTTCGTACGTACGTCCTCACGTACATACTCTGGAAATACGGGGTATAACACTATCTTTAGAACTCTGGCGAACTGCAACTCAAGAAATCCCGAAGTCTCAGACTATCGGATCTAGGGTGAATCATCGCATCGCCGAAACCACGGCTCGTCCGTCATTCGTACCACCACTTAGCTAGTAATCGGGCCATCTCCTGAACTCATATCCTCGGCTCGCCGTGGCACCGAGGCTCGTATCGTGGCCTCGAGAAATCGCCCGCTCTAAACTCGCTAGGCTAGCGGCGTCATAAAACTCGTCGTCTCAAGTACTATCTTAGGTAATGACTGGCATGTGCCTCGTAACCCTCTCGTGTTCTACTCGTAGCTCCTCACGCCTTGCCCTTACGGGCCCCGGTTGCCTTGCGTAGAGGCGTAACGGGTACATAAGAATACGCGCAGGAGTCCAACTTATAACACGCTCTAAGGCACGATCTCGGAGTGAGAAGAATGGAAACCAATCCTAAATATCCGTAGCCTCACGATTATAGATGTGGTACAACACACCGATAATCAAGACTCTACTAGACAAGGTTCGTAGACACTTTCCGAGGATTAATCGCTCGATACCACTTTTGTCACGACCGACCTAGGGCGTGGATCGTGCCTTACCCGGCACCCTAGTGATACAAACATCGAGAAAATCAGCGGAAATAAAATCTTAAGCATGAATCAAGACATAAAATAAGCAATAGGCTAACCAAAACGTTACCTTCCCGAATATATATAAAATTGAGCAGTTAAATCTCTTACAAACCCCGCCACAACAGCATTACTGCACTCTAAGAATGTAACCACAACTACGACGGATAGGGCCGCCATACCACGAATGTACAAGAACCTACAATGACAGGACTATACGAGGATAAGCCTCCGAGAAACGGAGCTTCCCAAACGAATCGTGATCCTATGAGCGAGGATCAACAAGCGTACTTACCGCAAGATTTAACGCGGCCGGGGAGGTCAGTACAACAGGTACCAAGTATGTGAAACTGAAAATACTGTAAATGAAATCATAATAGTCTATATAAAACAGGAGACATGTATGATAACCAAACTACAGTTCACAATATATATTAGCAGTCATGTCAAGTCAGGGACTCACGCCCGTAAAGTTATCACTCAAATATAACCTGGGAATTTAACCCGCACAACGGTCGCATGCCCCGGCATCTTACCTCGGTATAATCATGGCCATGGAACCATCCTAATGGAAGCATACCCGTGGGCCACCCATCGTGTCAGTATGTCCAAAGGAAATAACAAGATAACAATCATAATGGAAGCATACTCGTGGGCCACCCATCGTGTCAGTATGTCCAAAGCAAATAACAAGATAACACTCCTAATGGAAGCATACCCGTGGGCCACCCATCGTGTCAGTATGTCCAAAAGGAAATAACAAGATAACAATCATAATGGAAGAATACTCGTGGGCCACCCATCGTGTCAGTATGTTCAAAGCAAATAACAAGATCACACTCCTAATGGAAGCATACAGTGGGCCACCCATCGTGTCGGTATGTCCAAAGGATCGATATAGTGGAGCATACCGTGGGCCACCCATTGTGTCGGTATGTCCATCAATCAACGGATAGCCGAATTCTCGGCGAGACGCAGAGATACGTAAATACAACACTTGCACAACAAAGGCTATCACCACAAGCATAGGCAAGTTCAACATACTCATAGACTTTCATTTTATTACAACAAATCCGGGTTTTAACCCCAAAGTACTACATACATTAATCCTTTCAAAAAGATCTCTTTTTACGTAAAAACAACTCGATACTACTATCCGTAGTACCAAATACGTTCATGTTTTAAAATCAAGTACTTTACACTTTTTTTTTAAACCAAGTGGCTTACACTTTTAGAACAACGTCAAGTATACATTTAAAACCCAAGTAACCAACCCTTTTAAGATCAAGGTACTCCTACCTTTTAAAACCAAGCCACTTATATTTTTCTCATCAAGAAAAGTTCGATATTTGAAAATAAGTTACTTATACTTTTAAACTCAAGTTACTTCTCTTTTCCCGAAATCAAGTTACCATTTTAAATCCAATAATAAAACCATTCTTTTGTTTTCATAAAGTCGTTATAACTAACTTCCCATAAAGCTATTATAACACTTTATGTTTTAAACCAATTTAAGACAAAACCATGCCTTTCTTTTAAACCAAAACACTTCAAATTCTTAAGTCTCTTTTCTTTTAGAAATCAAGTTCCTTACTTTGAAATTTTAAGAAAACCAAAACTTGATTATAATAGTTCTTATTAGAGCAGCCATGATCTAGTAAATGTAATACAATTTTGTCTTATCTTAGCTTCTATGCAGATGGAGGTTTCTACTGGTTTTAATATAATTAATTGTCATTACTTTTTCCTTTATTAACGCTGCATTGGCTTGTTCGATTCTTATTCCCATTTCCGAAATTAATGTAACATTATTCTTTTAAAAACCAAGTACTCATTACTCACGAATGAGGTTTCACAACTTCTAATACAATTCAAGTTCTTCACATTTCATATCAAGTCAAATATAAGTCCAGTCTCTTATCTTTTAAAATCAGTAAATCATTCTTTTACCTACATAAAGTCGTTATAATTAACTTCCCATAAAGCCATTATAACACTTTATGCTTTAGACCAACCAAAATTTGTTTAGCACACGTACGTCTACCGTACTACATAGTTCACAACATCATGCTAGAAAAGATAGGAAGAGGTTCACATACCTCGCGACGATTATCGACAATTAGAAAAATGCTCCAAGTACTATAACCTTGCTAGTCTTTTCCACCCTTCAAGTAAAATATGCTACTCGTAGTACCTCCACCTATAATGGCCATAAAACGTCTATCAGCTTTTCGATCTCTTCGTAGAATATTCTAAGTACAAGATTCCTTATTCTACGGAAAATTCGGCGACACCCCACGTAACCACATAAATCTCTCCTCTATCAAGGCCCGCTATCAAGCCAACAACTCCAGGGGTTACCGCCTAACGGGACGTGTACAACACCGCCACAATAATACTACAAGTCTCTGTAAATACATCAATGTAAATCTGATTCAATTCTTATCCATATTCATTCTACATATAGTATACTCAACTATACATTACTACAACATGTAATATCCAATTACAATAGGGGGACAAAGATAATTACCTCGATAAGCCCAAAATTATCCAAGATTATAAGTCGATCCTGAGCAACGTTTAGCTCCAATTCCTTATGCTCCAACCCTCTCCAAGCAACCCTTAGAAGTTTCTAAACAACTCCTCTTAACACTTCATCTAAGCTATGAAGATTTTTCTAGGGCTTCATTTTGCGACTATTGGAATAAAGTAGTATTTCCGGCTCTTAGTATTGAAATAACTTTGGAATACTACTAGGAATTTAGGCTAAGGTATTTGGGATTTATACAACAATACTTGAAGTATTTCTACACAAAGTGGGGTTGGGCGAGAACACAAGGGAGGGAGGGAGAATTTGCCTTGGAAATTATTTCAAGTGTGGATGAAGAATTTGTCTTGCACAAAGGGGTATTTATAGAGGAATCAATGGTCAAGATCAAGGCAAGTGTATGGTGAAGATTGGGTCCAAGTGTGTGGGTAATTTGCCAACCAAATGTCCACCACAATAATGGGACAAGTGGCTTGCCACTTGTCCCCCCCACAAAAAACGTCCCAATGGTGCCAAGTGTCACCCCATTCGGCCATAGGGCCACATGGGGGTGCCATGTGTCGCCCTCATACGCGTCCAAAATATTTCATCTTCCGAAAATATCCGTAATGCCAAAAATCTCAAAAATAAAGTGGGCCCCACAAATCGTAAATTTCTCCCGTGGCCCCACGTGACCAATTCTGGAAATAAAATTCCATAATTCTCAAATATTCCAAAAAGTCCGAATACCGAATCTGGGAATCCAATTCCCTTTAACGAACCTTTTTCCTTCACAAAATTCGGAAACTTTTCCGTCGAAAAATCACATCTTTCTTCCTTTCCAATTTTTGTGTCGTATTCTCGTACATACGTCCTCACATACATACCCTGGAACTACGGGGTGTAACATGGTCGATGGTGAGCAGTGGTACGGCGACGGGAACAGTGGGAAGGGTTCGCCGGAGATGGCGCCGGCGGATGAAGAGAGGAGATGGGTTGAAGATGATGGTGAGGGAGAGTGGTTTAAAGAATGGAAAAGGGGTAATCTAGATGTATTGTGCGGCTGCTACTCATGTTCTTGTTAGTGGGGGGTAAGGTTTTTTTATTTATAGGGGTATTTAGGTTTAGAGTTTTGGGTATTGGGGGAAAAAGATGAAAGGTGTACTGGGCCTCATTTTTGGGTCTCAGTTTGGGCTTTGGTTTTCGGCGGATTGGATTGATCCAGATTATGCCTCGGGCTGGACTGATTTGACAAAAATACAAAACGAGTTAATTAGTTAAAAGAAAATTTATTTAAAAAGATACAAAATTATCAAAAATGAAAATGCCGATGCAATAATAATAAAATACAATATTTAAGAAATGTTTAATGCCTAATTAAAAGTAAAAACGGGATGTCAATTAATTATTTAAAGAGATGCAAACATTAATAAAATAAAACGACGGTGTAATAATAGAAACATAATATTAACAAAGACATCATGCTTAACTTAAAATAAAAAGATGCAATGTCATTTTGTGAAGAAACAAACATAGAATAATATGTAAAAAAATGCAAAAAATGATGATTAAAATGCGGTGTCCTAAAATGCTTAAAATTGCAAGAAATGACTAAAAGATGGGTCAAAATTGGGTGTCAAGAATATATATTACGTAGTTGAGTGACCATCTGAGGAATCAACTCAATTGTGTAATGACATAACTCATTGCACCATTGTGAGATAAATAAGACTAAAAAGAGAAAATGAGCGTTTTCAGATGCAACATCCATCAGCACTAAATATGTTTGACCAGATAATAAGTGCTTCAAAGGCAAAGCAAATTGTGATATTTTTAGTCTATGACTGCACTCTTTCACCCATTGTTGAAGTCCCTAATCAAGATTTCGTGTCTGATGATGTATGTTTTCATATTTATCAACTTTACTACTTCTCCTTGAAGAAAAATCATCATTTTCATTAATTATTCAATCCCATTTGTTTTGCATATATCAGAGAGAGAAACACTGAGAAAGTTTGCTAGATACTTCCCTACTGCAATAGTGAGTGGGAGGGGCCGAGACAAGGTAAATATTTTTCATTTTTCCTTTCCATTTCATGTAATGGTCTTCTTCTTTTTTTATAAGAATTTTTTTGGTGATTGTATTATTATAGGTATACATCTTTGTAAAATTGGAAGAGTTGTACTATACTGGAATCCATGAAATGGATATAAAAGGGCCTTCAAAAGTATCAAAATACAAGAAAGTAAGTGTCACGACTCAAATCACGAGTCGTGATGGCACCTACCCTATTCCCCGAGTAGGCGAACCACGTTCTCATTAACAAGGTAAATCAGCGGAAAAATAAACAAGGAAAAGAAATTATAAGTCTTAAACACTTAATTTCCCAAAATCTGGTCAAAAGGGTACAAGAGCACTAACAAGTTTGAAAAATAGAAGTCTGAAAGCATGCCCGAAGGCTACATACTGTCAGTCAATAACTAAAGAAAAACAGAATTAACTAAGAAGCCCTTCAGGAGCCACGGACGACCAAGTAGCTCACCCTGAATGACTAGAAGAAGTCCACCTCGCGAATCAGCCACGGGATGTAGAACTGGAACCTGGATCGTACTCTGCACTCAACAAAAGTGCAGCAAGAGTAGTATCAGTACAACACTAGTACTAGAAAGCATCATAGGACGACAGTGATTAGATAACGCATGAAGAAGTTGAAACCAACAAGTAGCACATAGAGCAATCAGGCTGTTACATCCCGTAAGTCCAGGACATGTATAAGAGAATGTATGTAAGGAATCAAGACTTGGAAATTAGTACGAAAGGGAGAATTGTTTTTCCGACGGAAAATCTTCCGAACGTCGGTAAGGAAAAATGTTCGTTGTTGAGAATTGGATTCTCAAAATGCATTATTTGAGGAATATGGAACTTGTTAACATTATGGAAATTTATTTTTACGGATTTGGTCACGTGGGGCCCACCCGAGGAATTTTACATTTTTGTGGGGCCCACGAGGGTTACGAAATTTTATGGACGAATGAGAGGGTGACACGTGGCACCCCCACTTATGGTCTTGGTCGAATTAGAGGGAGGGTAAAATGTTCATTGACCATCTTGGAAGATAAGTCTTGCAAGCATGACATTGTTGACTTGTCAACTTGTCCACATAGGCTTAATCCAAGTGAAATTCATCCTAGCCTCACATTTGTGATAATCCAAGCCCTCCATTGTGTTTTATAAGCTTACTACTAGTGCAAGACTAGCTCATTTACACTTAGAAAAATTAGAACACTTTGTGCCAAGAGAAGAGGCTCTCGGGTTTGGTCTTGCTCACACAAGAAAATTTTGTGATTTTGATCCATTAGCCACAAGACTTAAACCCAAGGTTCCTAAGAGTATTATAAGGTTATCTCAATAGAAAGATTGCGGAAAAACGGCGTTTTCGTATTAGTCGCAAGGCGGAAACTTAAGGAGTTCTTCAACTTTGAAGTTGGAACTTGAAGATGGGTTCTTCATAGGCCTCTAAGGAGTGCTTGGAGCGGATTGGAACCTAAGGAAAGGAGCTAAGAATTGCTAAGGCGCGACTTTGAATCTTGGAAATTTTAAGGGCTTATAAAGGTATATTTTTTGTCGTTTTAGTAGTTAAGACTTACTTATTGTTGTAGTTATGGTTATTACCAAACATGAGTTATATGTTATGAGGTTTGATAAGTGTTGTGGCTATTGGAACCCTAATCCGAAAACTAGCATGTTAGCCCTAAGATTTCAATTCAAGTCGATTATTAGTAAAGTCGTCGCATGTTGTAAAAAGAAGGAAATTGTAGTTTTTGAAGTTGTTTATGACTATATAACATGTTAGACCTTAGAACTTGGAATTGGAAAAGGATTGGAAAGTACTTAGTGTTATTATTTATGTTGGCCGAGAATGGCTAGATTATGGAGCTATTTCGTATGAATTGTGGGGCGGAATTTTACACGTATTGTAAGGCGTGTAATCCCCTTTGTTTGGTTGTTGTTTTGAGCCTTAAATGTGGCGTGTTGGTTATTGTATTCGGCCTTGAAAAAGGTGGCAAAGTGAGTAGAAACAAAGGAAGTGCTGCCCGATTTTCCGTAGAATTAGAGACCGTATACTTAGTATTATTCTATGTTAGAGACTAGAAGTTGATAGTCTTGTTGTGACCATTATAGGTTGACACTTCTACGTAGGGGGTATTCGGCTTAGCTTGTGGATTTCGCCGAAAAGGTATGTGAACTATCTCCTCTTCTAGCATGATTCCTTAAGATCAAGAAAGTACGTCCTACTCCTTAAATGATCCATTCCTTGGTTGTATTTGGATTGCCTAAAATAGAATTTGTTCTATGTACTTCGTTGAGTGTACTTTGATGTTTAAATTGTAAGTTGTATAATCCATTTCCTTAGTGAAGTTTGGATTCTTAAAAGTGAAAGTATTTTACTTAAAGTACATAGAGTCTTGAAAAGGAAGTGGTTTCCAAATCTTTTGGCTAGTGCCTTAGTTCCAAAACCTAAAGGTCATTATAATGACTTTAGGGAAGTCAAAGGAGTGATTTACTTAATTGTTTTAAAAGAGAAGAAATGACATGATTTAAGAGAAGTAACTTGTTTTAACGGTGTAAGTTACTTGAGGTTTAAAAGTAGAAGAAACTTGTTTTCTAAATATTAAGAGACTCAAAGTATTTTGAAAGTTAAGAACCTGATTTGTAAGTATGTGATACTTGGTTTTAAAAGTATAAGTCTCTTGGTTATAAAAAGAATGAAATTGTCTAAAACCATAAAGGGTTATAACGGCTTTATGGGAAGTTGGTTATAACGGCTTTATGGAAGGTTAAGAAAGTTGTCTATTTTGATTATTGGGCATAAGTTGCCTAGATTATGAAAATTTGAAGTTACTTGATTTCAAGCTTTGAAATGAGTTTTCTAAAAGTGTAGTAACTTACTTTGAAAAATAGACACACCTTGATACTACGGGTGTTAGTATCTTGGGATTTTACATAAAAAGGAGTCTTTTGAAAAGAATGTACGTACGTAGTACTTTGGCTTGTTAAATGAGAATTATTCTATTTGTGCCTTGATAAGTACTTTGGCTTGTTAAATGAGAATTATTCTATTGGTGCCTTGATAAGTACTTTGGCTTGTTAAATGAGAATTATTCTATTGGTGCCTTGATAAGTACTTTGGCTTGTTAAATGAGAATTATTCTATTGGTGCCTTGATAAGTACTTTGGCTTGTTAAATGAGAATTATTCTATTGGTGCCTTGATAAGTACTTTGGCTTGTTAAATGAGAATTATTCTATTGGTGCCTTGATAAGTACTTTGGCTTGTTAAATGAGAATTATTCTATTTGTGCCTTGATAAGTACTTTAGCTTGTTAATTGAGAATTATTCCATGTATGCCTTGATAAGTACTTTGGTTTGATTAATTGAGAATTGCCTATGTGTGCTGGTGATAGCCTTTGAGTGCAAGTATTATGTTTTATTGCGTTGCCGCGACTCTGGGTTGGAGGGTCGGCTGTCTTGTTGTAAGTTACTTGGACGTACCGACAGTGATGTGGGATTCCACGGGTATGCTTCCGTTATTTGTAGTACTTGGGTTAAATTCCCGGATTTTTATAAAAGACTTGGTAGAGCTTATGTGTTGTTTGACGGCCGGTCGAGATAGGGTAAGAGTATAAGTGAGGGGTAAACCCCCAAGACGCTATACCACCTTCTCCAAGGTAAGAGTATAAATGAGGGGTAAACCCCCAAGACATTATACCCCCTGCTTGTTTTGTTTGATGGTCGGTCGAGATAGGGTAAGAGTATAAGTGAGGGGTAAACCCCCAAGACGATATACCACCTTCTCCAGGGTAAGAGTATAAATGAGGGGTAAACCCCTAAGACATTATACCCCCTGCTTGTTTTGTTTGATGGTTGCCAGAGATAGGGTAAGAGTATAAATGAGGGGTAAACCCCCAAGACATTATACCCCCTGCTTTACCACCTGCTCGTCTTCCTACTTGGCCCGTACAGTTTTTAGGACACAGGTGGGACTTGGTATTCAGGTATGCCTATTGGCGTTATACTATATCATGGACTGCCGGCAGTGAGGAAGGATTCCACGGGCATGATTGATATTGTGGGCGTGAGACCCATGGTTATATTTTAGAAATGACTTGAGGGCATGCGTCCCTGACTTGTTATGACTGCTTATGTGTTGTGTACTGTAGGTTGGCTATCATACATGTCTCCTGTTTTGCTTAGATATTTGTGATTTCATTCTGATGCTTCATCGCTTCACATACTTGGTACATTCTTCGTCTTGACCTCCTTGGCTGCGTTCAATCTGCTGAGTTTAGGTCTCATTTGTTTGGTGATCGGCAGTGTAGGACCGCCGAGTTTTAGGATAGCTCCTTACGTTGGGAGTTTATCTTTTGGTATAAGTTCTTTCGATGTGCTTTTGTACAATTATGGGTACGGCGGGGCCTTGTCGTCATAGTTGATATAACTCTTAGAGTGCGTATTCATATGTGGGATTGGACTCATGTACGGTGTAGTGTCTTTTCATGTATATTATATGGCAGCCTTGTCGACTTTGCCCTTGTACGTATGTTGGTTTTAAAAAAAAAAAATAGGTGTTATTTAAATTCCGCAGTTACTTAGTTGTTAAGGTAGAAGGTGCCTGGTAGGGCACCGATCCACGATCCGGGGTTCGGGGAGTGAGTGGTATCGAGCGATCGATCCTCGGAATGTCAACAGACCGTGTCTAGTAGAGTCTTGATTATCGGTGTGTTGCGCGCCACACCCATAAACAGGAGGCTACAGGACATTTAGGAGTTGGTTTCAATTCTTCTCACTCTAAGATCGTGCCATGGAGTTGTGTTAGTAAGATAATTCCTCTCTGATGTATTGTTGTGTTACAGTTATGCCTCCAAGGAGGGCAACAGCCGCCCAGAAGGGCAAAGGAGTAGCAGGAGCTACTAGTCGGACTAAGGGAGTTGATAGGGCGTATGCCCAGGGTATACCGGATGTTGTTCCGCAGTCGGCGAGTTCTTCTGCGCCAGGTTTTGAGGCCCCAGCACCAGAGCCTCCAGTTTCTCAGTTAAGAGAAGACTTTAGGGTCATGAAGGAAGCCAATATGTTATTGACCAAGATAGCGGTGCTACTCTGATTTCATCGTGAGGAAGTTATTCGGCGATGCAGGCGGTGTACAGAGGGTAGAGGCCAGCGGAGATCGGCGTAAGAGGCTGGACCGGTTGGTTATCGGTGAGTTTTGGACGGCGGCCTCGGCCGAGTGAGATATTCGTCCCAGCCTACCCAGTACATACCCCCGCAGTTCACAGGTGGGATATTGGACCCCACAATAGATTTAGGATCCGGTCCAAGCTCCAGGGGTCGGGGTTCTCAGAGGAGCAGAGGACTTTCTCGGTCGAGGCCACCTATTCCTCAGTGTATCAGATGTGGTAAGCGTCATTCGGGGAAATGCCGTTATGGCCCAGGAGTTTGTTTTTGTTGTGGCCGTCCGGGCCATATTCGGAGGGGATGTCCTTTTAGAAAGAGCACCGGTGAGGTGGTTCAGCCTATGAGGCCGATGGTTGATTCCCTTTCCTCCACGGTATCGTCCCCAGGCGGTGTTGGATGTCGGCCGGTAGTGGTAAGTCGAGTGGTGTTTATAGTTCTGGCGGTCCTTCGAACCGCATAGCTGACGTGACTACTAGGCAGGATCAGGAGGCAACATCTCATGGGGTTACATGTATATTTCGATTCTTTGGAATCATACGTGTATTGATAGATTCAGATTTCGCCCTAGCATATATGTTTTCCCTTTGTTGCTAGCAGTTGTAAGTGATAGTACCCCCAGAGGTAGGAATACTTTGATTAGTAAGGTGAAAAGTTAAGAATGTTGACAAGAATGGTAAGTGAACTGAGACTATAGTTGCGTAGAGTTCACAAGTTGTAATTTCCCCATAACAGTGTAAGACCAATAGGGAAGAATGTACGGTAGAAATACTTTGGCTTATGTGACAAACCTCTAGTGAATAGGGGGGGATAGGGTGAGAAGTACCTTGAGATAAGAGAAAGATTTATTTCAGACTAAAAATGAGAAGTTAAGTGTGACGATGAGTCGGGTTATGGACTCATTTCGGGTCAATCGGTAGTATGGAATGGGGTGATGTCAGTTAGAAATGGTCTCGTTATGTGGTAGGGTCCCGAGGGTGCAAGGCCCAAGTCTAGTTAATCGTTGTACGAGTTCGTGGATGTGTTCCACCGGAACCAGGTCGTAAGGGTCGAGAAGAACCTTAACGGGAATGTAAGTAACAATATGGCCAAGTTGGTTAGTAACTCCAAGGATTGTGGAACAGAAACAAAATTTGAGATTTTGTACGTGTACTAGATGAGTTTGAAAGTACGAGAAAGTATGACAAGTAAGGAAAGAAAGGAACCTCTAAGGATCCCGTGTTTGGGAAGACTGTAACCTTCGAATTTTGTGAGAAGGGACCAGGGACGGAAGGTCCATTATTATGTTCACGTGTGTTATGAGGTGGCCGTGTGTGGCATCATTGGTCTTGTGCAGTTTTGACTGTTAGACATAATATAGAGTTTATGCCGGAGTTTGTATAGCTTGACAACCGACTAAGAACATTCGGGGACGAATGTTTCTAAGGGGGGAATAATGTTACATCCCGTAAGTCCAGGACATGTATAAGAGAATGTATGTAAGGAATCAAGACTTGGAAATTAGTACGAAATGGAGAATTGTTTTTCCGACGGAAAATCTTCCGAACGTCGGTAAGGAAAAATGTTCGTTGTTGAGAATTGGATTCTCAAAATGCATTATTTGAGGAATATGGAACTTGTTAACATTATGGAAATTTATTTTTACGGATTTGGTCACGTGGGGCCCACCCGAGGAATTTTACATTTTTGTGGGGCCCACGAGGGTTACGAAATTTTATGGACGAATGAGAGGGAGACACGTGGAACCCCCACTTATGGTCTTGGTCGAATTAGAGGGAGGGTAAAATGGTCATTGACCATCTTGGAAGATAAGTCTTGCAAACATGACATTGTTGACTTGTCAACTTGTCCACATAGGCTTAATCCAAGTGAAATTCATCCTAGCCTCACATTTGTGATAATCCAAGCCCTCCATTGTGTTTTATAAGCTTACTACTAGTGCAAGACTAGCTCATTTACACTTAGAAAAATTAGAACACTTTGTGCCAAGAGAAGAGGCTCTCGGGTTTGGTCTTGCTCACACAAGAAAATTTTGTGATTTTGATCCATTAGCCACAAGACTTAAACCCAAGGTTCCTAAGAGTATTATAAGGTTATCTCAATAGAAAGATTGCGGAAAAACGGCGTTTTCGTATTAGTCGCAAGGCGGAAACTTAAGGAGTTCTTCAACTTTGAAGTTGGAACTTGAAGATGGGTTCTTCATAGGCCTCTAAGGAGTGCTTGGAGCGGATTGGAACCTAAGGAAAGGAGCTAAGAATTGCTAAGGAGCGACTTTGAATCTTGAAAATTTTAAGGGCTTATAAAGGTATAAATTTTGTCGTTTTAGTAGTTAAGACTTACTTATTGTTGTAGCTATGGTTATTAGCAAGCATGAGTTATATGTTATGAGGTTTGATAAGTGTTGTGGCTATTGGAACCCTAATCCGAAAACTAGCATGTTAGCCCTAAGATTTCAATTCAAGTCGATTATTAGTAAAGTCGTCGCATGTTGTAAAAAGAAGGAAATTGTAGTTGTTGAAGTTGTTTATGACTATATAACATGTTAGACCTTAGAACTTGGAATTGGAAAAGGATTGGAAAGGACTTAGTGTTATTATTTATGTTGGCCGAGAATGGCTAGATTATGGAGCTATTTCATTATGAATTGTGGGCGGAATTTTACACGTATTGTAAGGCGTGTAATCCCTTTGTTTGGTTGTTGTTTTGAGCCTTAAATGTGGCGTGTTGGTTATTGTATTCGGCCTTGAAAAAGGTGGCAAAGTGAGTAGAAACAAAGGAAGTGCTGCCCGATTTTCCGTAGAATTAGAGGCCGTATACTTAGTATTATTCTACGTTAGAGACTAGAAGTTGATAGTCTTGTTGTGACCATTATAGGTTGACACTTCTACGTACGGCGTATTCGGCTTAGCTTGTGGATTTAGCCGAAAAGGTATGTGAACTATCTCCTCTTCTAGCATGATTCCTTAAGATCAAGAAAGTACGTCCTACTCCTTAAATGATCCATTCCTTGGTTGTATTTGGATTGCCTAAAATAGAATTTGTTCTATGTACTTCCTTGAGTGTACTTTGATGTTTAAATTGTAAGTTGTATAATCCATTTCCTTAGTGAAGTTTGGATTCTTAAAAGTGAAAGTATTTTACTTAAAGTACATAGAGTCTTGAAAAGGAAGTGGTTTCCAAATCTTTTGGCTAGTGCCTTAGTTCCAAAACCTAAAGGTCATTATAATGACTTTAGGGAAGTCAAAGAGTGATTTACTTAATTGTTTTAAAGAGGAGAAATGACATGATTTAAGAGAAGTAACTTGTTTTAACGGTGTAAGTTACTTGAGGTTTAAAAGTAGAAGAAACTTGTTTTCTAAATATTAAGAGACTCAAAGTATTTTGAAAGTTAAGAACTTGATTTGTAAGTATGTGATACTTGGTTTTAAAAGTATAAGTCTCTTGGTTATAAAAAGAATGAAATTGTCTAAAACCATAAAGGGTTATAACGGCTTTATGGAAAGTTGGTTATAACGGCTTTATGGAAGGTTAAGAAAGTTGTCTATTTTGATTATTGGGCATAAGTTGCCTAGATTATGAAAATTTGAAGTTACTTGATTTCAAGCTTTGAAATGAGTTTTCTAAAAGTGTAGTAACTTACTTTTAAAAATAGACACACCTTGATACTACGGGTGTTAGTATCTTGAGATTTTACATAAAAAGGAGTCTTTTGAAAAGAATGTACGTACGTAGTACTTTGGCTTGTTAAATGAGAATTATTCTATTTGTGCCTTGATAAGTACTTTGGCTTGTTAAATGAGAATTATTCTATTGGTGCCTTGATAAGTACTTTGGCTTGTTAAATGAGAATTATTCTATTTGTGCCTTGATAAGTACTTTGGCTTGTTAAATGAGAATTATTCTATTGGTGCCTTGATAAGTACTTTGGCTTGTTAAATGAGAATTATTCTATTGGTGCCTTGATAAGTACTTTGGCTTGTTAAATGAGAATTATTCTATTGGTTCCTTGATAAGTACTTTGGCTTGTTAAATGAGAATTATTCTATTTGTGTCTTGATAAGTACTTTGGCTTGTTAATTGAGAATTATTCCATGTATGCCTTGATAAGTACTTTGGCTTGATTAATTGAGAATTGCCTATGTGTGCTGGTGATAGCCTTTGAGTGCAAGTATTATGTTTTATTGCGTTGCCGCGACTCTCGGTTGGAGGGCCGGCTGTCTTGTTGTAAGTTACTTGGACGTACCGACAGTGATGTGGGATTCCACGGGTATGCTTCCGTTATTTGTAGTACTTGGGTTAAATTCCCGGATTTTTATAAAAGACCTGGTAGTGCTTATGTGTTGTTTGACGGCCGGTCGAGATAGGGTAAGAGTATAAGTGAGGGGTAAACCCCCAAGACGCTATACCACCTTCTCCAGGGTAAGAGTATAAATGAGGGGTAAACCCCCAAGACATTATACCCTCTGCTTGTTTTGTTTGATGGTCGGTCGAGATAGGGTAAGAGTATAAGTGAGGGGTAAACCCCCAAGACGCTATACCACCTTCTCCAGGGTAAGAGTATAAATGAGGGGTAAACCCCCAAGACATTATACCCCCTGCTTGTTTTGTTTGATGGTTGCCAGAGATAGGGTAAGAGTATAAATGAGGGGTAAACCCCAGACATTATACCCGCTTTCTGTCACGACCGATCCGGGCGTGATCGTGCCTTACCGGGCACCCTAGTGATACAACATCGAGAAAACCAATGGAAATAAAAACTTAAACATGAACATGAGACAAGATAATGAAACAGGCCAACCAAGCGGTTACCTTCCAAAAATATATATAAGCAACTCTTTTTAAAACGAGCAGTTTAATCCTTTTTACAAAACCACTACACAATTACTCTGAGACCTCTAAGAGTTTATACAACAACTATGACGGACAGGCCCCGCCATACCACGAATGTACAAGAACCTACTGACTCGAGGGTAACATACCCAGATAAGCCTCGAAGGAACGGAGCTTCCCAATGAGATGAGATCCTAAACGCGGATCGGCGGTGATGTACTCCTGCGGCATGAACGCAGCCCCGAAGAGGTCGAGACAACAGTACCAAGTATGTGAAAGCGTAAAATCAGTAAATGAAATCATAATAGTCTATAAGCGAGGAGAGCGGTATGATAACCAAACTACAAGACACACATAACGATTATATCAATTGGGGCCTCACGCCCACAACATCAATCTCGCGTGAGTACCTTCCTCTTTGTCGGCGATCTATGATATGATAACAACAAGACAAAGCAATCCAAATGGGAGCATACGTGCGCTACGCATCGTGTCGGTATGTCCAAAGGAACAAATAAGACAACATTCCAAATGGAAGCATACGTGCGCCACGCGTCGTGTCGGCGTGTCGAGGAAACAATAAGACGGCATTCCAAATGGAAGCATACGTGCGCTACGATCGTGTCGGCATGTCCAAAGAAACAATAAGACATTCCAAATGGAAGCATACCCGTGCGCTACGCATCGTGTCGGCGTGTCCAAAGGGAAACAATAAGACGATTCCAAATGGAAGCATACCCGTGCGCTACGCATCGTGTCAGCATGTCCAAAGGGAAACAATAAGACAACAAAGCGGTAATCAAAGTGGAAGCATACCCGTGCGCTACGCATCGTGTCAGTATGTCCAAAGCGATTAACAAAGTAACACTATCAACAGGAACGTACCCGTGGAACTTATCCGTCACTGCCGGTCACGTCCAAGTAAGTTCTCAACAAGTCATCCGACCCTCCATCGAGAGACGCGGTAGTATAGAAACACAATTTTTGCACAACAAAGGCTATCACAACAAGCATAGGCAAGTTTCACAACAACAAGCATAAGAAAGTTTATACACAACTCGAAGTACTTCCATTTTATGCCCAAGTTCGGTTTTAACCTAAAGTACTACGTACGTTAAATTCCTTTTAAAGAGATTTATTCCTTTTATAAAAGTCACCCGATACCCGTAGTATAAAAATAGAGTGACTTATATCTTTTAAGTAAACCAAAACAACTTCCATACTTTCTTTTTTAAAGTCAAGTTACCACGTTAAAACCCATGATAAAACCTTTCTTTTGTTTTCATAAGGTCGTTATAACCAACTTCCCATAGAGCTGTTATAACACCTTATGCTTTAAACCATTTTAAGACAACACAATGCCTTTCTTTTCCCTAAGGTTCCAGTTTGCCTAATTTTTAATTACGCAAGTCTCTTTTTGAAAAGTTTCATAGTTCAATGTCTTAATCTCTTTTAAAACAATTGAGTAACATATGCCATAGGCGAGTAGGTTATTCTTGTTCATAATCAATCTTATTAAGCAGCCATGATCTAGAAAATGTAATATCATTTTGTCTCATCTTAGCTTCTATGCAGATGGAGGTTTCTACTGGTTTTAATAACACTTAATTATACAATACATTTTCCTTTATTAACGCTGCAGTGGTTTGTCGATACACATTCTGATTTCCGAAATCAGTAAAACATTATTCCTTCCAAAAACCAAGTACTCATTACTCACGAATGAGGTTTCACACAAACATCCATTTTAAGTCAAGTCTCTTATCCTTTAAGAATAAGTCTCTTAACTTCTAAACCATTAAACCATTCTTTTTATCTCTCTTAAGGCGTTACACCTAACTTCTCATAAAGCTGGTATAACTCTTATGTTTTCAAACCAAGTACACACTTCTTTCAAAAAGGTTTCTTAATCTTTTTAGAATACTCCAAGGTTCTTTTACATCCAGTCGGTTATAAGTCAAATCAGTTATCTTTTTAAAAATCACAAGGCTTTTCTTATCTACATAAAGTATTATAACCCACTTCCCATAAAGCCGTTATAACCCTTTATGTTTTAAACCAATCAAATACATTTAACACGTATGCGTCTACCGTACTACATAGTTATACACATATCATGCTAGAAAGATAGGAAGAGGTTCACATACCTCGCGACGAGTATCGACTAATAGCAAAACGCTCCAAGTACCTCAAACCGTCTGCTACACTCTCAGTCAAGCAGATCACTCCACACGTAGTACTACAACCTATAGAGGCCACAAAGCGCCTATTAATATCTTTAGATCTTAATGTAGAATATTCTACAGAAAATTCGGCAGCACCTCCCCCCCCCGCAACAGCGTAAATCTCCTCCTCTATCGAGGCCGGCTACCAAGCCAACCAGGGGGGGGGTTAACACGTCTAACCGGACGCGTACAATTCTACTCACAGTAATACTACACAAGCCTACTGTAATACAGTCCTATGTAATTACAGTTCAGTTCACTTCTTAAAATTCAGGCTTAAGTCGCAAGACATTTCCGTAAGTATTATTCAGGCTTAAGTCAAAAGACATTGCCGCACAATTATAATGTTCTGTACTATATATAGTATACATCAACTATATATTCCTACAACATGTAATTTCCAATTACAATAGAAGGTCAAGAGTGTTTACCTCGATAAGCCCAAAATTATCCGAGTTTATATGTCGATCCTGAGCAAGGTTTAGCTCCTACTCCGTGCGCTCTAACCCGCTCCAACAAAAACTTATATGTTCTAACCAACTTCTACTTATAACTTCAACTACGGGTGAAGATTTACTTAGGGTTTCGTTTTTGAGGCGAGGAAGTATAATGGTATTTTAGGCTTGTATAAGTGTAACCTTGGGAATACTAAAAGGTATTTGGGCCAAGGTATTTGGACATAACAACAATACTAGGAGAGTATTTCTATACCACAACAAGGGTATTTATACGAGACAACTAGGCTAGGGGGTGTGTACCCACGGCCAAGCCTCAACAAAGGGGAGGGTAGGTTTCGGCCCAGGGGCCTTCAAGAGGGGGAGGGGTGTGTGGTGGGCGAGATCACAAGAGGGAGAGGGAGGGTTTGAGACTTAGAAAGATTGCTCAATTTTTGGATGAAGAATGTCTTCAACTAGAGGGGTATTTATAGGTCAAGTGAAAGCCAACCAATGGCCAAGATGAAGACAAGTGTGGTGCAAGTGTAGGGCTAGATTTCAACCATGTGGACCTTATCCATCTACCACACCAACTTGCACAAATATCCTACCTAACCCAAGGCACAAAAAACGTGCCTTTGCTTGCCTTTGCCGTCCACTTCTCACGTCCAATGTGAGGGTGACACATGTCACCCTCCCGATGGTCCAAAATCTTTCGTCTCTCGGAAAAATCCGAAAAAATTATAAATGACAAAGCCGTAATTTTCCCTTGGCGTGAAACGTTTCGTCGAAAAACGACTCCTTTTGGTAGCTATGCACAAATTCGAACCTATGCCTACTTTAAGGCTCAAATTGTATACGTACGCCCTCACGTATATACTCTGGAAAATACGGGGTATAACATTCTCCCCTCCTTAGAAACATTCGTCCCGAATGTTCCTTCTCGAAACAGATAACGAAGTTCTTCTAACAAGTTGCCAACGCCACACCTGGCCACGAAATATCACACGTTCTCTTCCTCCCTTACTCGTCGTGCCCTTCTCGGACACTTGAACTCCTCTCGCATACGTACCACACTTCAGTCATTGCTTTCCCAAAACTTTGGAGTCACCACCTCCAAACTTGGTCATCTTACTAGCTTCAATCTCCCTTAAGGCCATTCCCGGCCTTCACGATCCGCCTCTGGTCGAACACATCCACGAACTCATACGATGGTTATCTAATCATGGGCCTAGCACCCTCGTGACCCTACCACCTGGCGGGACCACCCAGAGCTGACCCCACTTTGAAACCGGCCGCGGGTTGGCTCTCAACATGGCCCCAACCCGACCCGCTTACGCATCAAGCTCTTGTTCCCCGATCCGGAACAATCTTACCTATACAGGTCATGAAATGTAACGACCCGTTCCGGGGCCCATTACTGGTGCCTTACCCTGGGCACCCTAGTGATACATACATCAGAGAAAATCAGCGGAACATAAAACATGAGTCATTTAACAAGAGATATAATAAATAAACAGGCCAACCAAAACAGTTGCCTTCAGTATATACATAAAACACAGCAGTTTAATCCTTTTACAACCACCGCCCACAGCGATTACTACAGACCTCTAAGATATCTGATGACTATGGCGGACGGGGCCGCCATACCACGAATGTACAAGAACCTACAACTCAGGAACACCTGCAAAGATAAGCCTCGAGAAAGCGGAGCTTCAATCTGTTGGCGTGATCACATGGCGAGGATCCACGGCCGATGTACCTCTACTGCGGCATGAACGGCCCCGAAGGAGGTCGATCAACAGTACCAAGTATGTGAAACGTAATCAGTAAATGAAATCATACTAGTCTATATAAAGCGGGAGACATGTATGATAACCAAACTCTGATTCCTGACATAAAGCGATCATCACTCCAATATAACTATGGGTCTCACGCCACAACATCAATCGAGTTCGCATTATGGCTGCGTACCCGGAATCTTGCATCGGTGTAGACATGTCCATGATGCAACAATAATACCAATGTCCCATGGCCACATGCCGGAATCTGCGCCGGTGTAGACATGTCCATGTGACCTCAACAACAAGACGGAATCCAAATGGAAGCATACGTGCGCTACGCATCGTGTCGATATGTCCAAAGGAAAAATAAGACAACATTCCAAATGGACGCATACGTGCGCTACGATCGTGTCGGTATGTCCAAGGGAAAAATAAGACAACATTCCAAATGGACGCATACCCGTGCGCTACGCATCGTGTCAGTATGTCCAAAGGGAAACAACAAAGCGGTAATCTAAATGGAAGCATACCCGTGCGCTACGCATCGTGTCAGTATGTCCATAGCGATGCACAACAATAATACTATCAGCGAACGCGTGCGTGGAATTTCTCGTCCGCTGCGCGTCCAAGTAAGTTCTCAACAAGTCAACCGACCCTCCATCGAGAGACGCGGTAACACAGAAATACAACGCTTTGCACAACAAAGGTTATCACAATAAGCATAGCCAAGCTTCACAACAACAAGCATAGGCAAGTTTCACAACAACACAAAGTACTTTCATTTTATACCAAAGTCCGGGTTTTAGCCCTAAAGTACTACGTACGTTAAATTTTGTAAAAGAGATCCATTACTTTTATCAAAGTCACCCGATACGTAGTATTAGAATGACCAACCCACATTTTTAAGTAAACGAACACTTTCCTTTTAAAATCAAGTACCAACATTCTTTTCCTAAGTTCGGTTTGCCTAGTTTCAATTACTCCAACTTCTCATTTTCAAAAGGTTTCATAGTTCCCAAACTTAATCACTGATCCCTTTTAGAACAATTGAGTAACATATGTCATACGTGAGTAGTTTATTCTTGTTTATAACGATCTTATTACAATGACCATGATCTAGAAAATGTAATATCATTTTGTCTCATCTTAGCTTCATGCGGATGGAGGTTTCTACTGGTTTTAATACAACACATCATTATTCAATACATTTTCCTTTTATTTCTGTTGCGATTGGTGCTGTCGATACACATTCGATTCCGAAATCAAGAAAACATTATCCCTTTAAAACCAAATACTCATTACTCACGAATGAGGTTTCACAAACATCCACATTAAAACAAATAAGTTAAGTCTCTTATCTTATAAGATCAAGTCTCTTAACTTCTAACATCAAGAAACCATTTTCACTTACATAAGGTCGTTATAACTAACTTCCCATAAAGCTATTATAACACCACATGTTTTAAACCAACCAAATCACTTAGCACTCGTACGCTACCGTACTACATAGTTCACAACAATCATGCTAGAAAAGATAGGAAGAGGTTCACATACCTCGCGACGATTTATCGACAATAAGCAAAATGCTCCAAGTACTACAACGCACTAGCCCTTTCCACTCCTCGAGTAGAATACGCTACTCTTAGTACTTTCACCTATAAAGGTCACAAACGTCTATTAACCCCAAAACACAAGTTTTCTATCTTCTATAGAAAATTCCAAAGACCTCCCCGCATGGCAGCGTAAATCTCTCCTCTATCGAGGCCGGCTACCAAGCCAACCAGTGGGGTTTACACGCCTAACCGGACGTGTACAATTCTACACAAGTCTCTGCTGATACCCTATGTAAATCTGATTGATTCGGTTCTTTATTCTTCAGCTTAAGTCAAAAGACATTGCGAATACTAAGTAGTTCCATATATAGTATACTTGACTATATATTCTAACAAACATGTAATTTCCAATTACAATAGAGACAAGATAATTACCTCGATAAGCCCAAAATTATCCAAGTTGTAATGTCGATCCCGAGCAAGGTTTAGCTCATCAGTGCGCCCAAACCACTCCAAACAACCCTTAGAAGTTCTAACCAACTTCTACTCACATACTTCAACCAACTATGAAGATTTCCTTAGGGTTTCGGTTTGAGACTAAAAAGGACAAAAGGTAGTATTTCCGGGCTCTACGTATAGAGGTATCTTTGGAATACTACAAGGTACAAGGCTAAGGTATTTTGGTCATTATAACAATACTAGGGGAGTATTTCTATACCACAACAAGGGGTATTATATGAAAACAACTAGGCTGGGGGGGGGGGGTACCCCACGGCCAAGCCTCACAAGGGGGAGGGGGAAGCCTCTCGGCCACGCTCCTCAACACGGGAGGGGGTAGACCTGTGGACGAGAACAACACTAAAGGGGGGAGGGATATTTCAAGACTTAGAATGAAATGAGGGATGAAGAAAAAACCTTCAAGCAAGGGGGTATTTATAGGGACACCAACGGACAAGATCAAGCCATGTGGGGGGCAAGTGGATGGCCAAGATTGGCACAAGTGCACCCTAACCTACTCCTTAAATCCCTCACAAAACAAAGACCCATGAAAAGGGCCTTAAAACCTCCTGGCCGTGGCCTCTCAAGCCGTCGATGAGGGTGACAAGTGTCACCCTCGTTGAATCAAAAATGTTCGCGCTCGGAAAAATCCGCAAAAATACAAAGCGACATAGCGAATTTTCCGCCGCAAGTTACGCAAAGCGTTTCGTCGAAAACGACTCTAACCGGTGTTGTGCACAAAGGTAACCGGCCTAAGCCACCTGGCGGGGTGAAACGTGTCACCCTCCTAGTGGCCCTCAAAACACGTCTTTCGATAAATATCCACAATGGCCAAAATCTCGAAAACAAAGTGGGCCCCAAATCAGTAAATTTCTCCGTGGGCCCACGTGACCATTTCAGAAAATAAAATCTCAAAATTCTAATATAATTTAAGAAGCCCACATACAAATCTGGGAATCCAATTCTTATTAACGAACCTTTTTCTTCACAAATAACGGAAACTTTTAGTGAAAACTCACATCTTTCTTTCTTTTCAAAATTTCTGTCGTACTCTCGCACGTACGTCCTCACATATATACCCTGCAACTACGGGGTATAACATGAAAGCTACCACTTCCATTACACACTACCCAGGGACTTTACCACACAAAACGTTCTAGGCATAAAAATGCACTCCGACAAGGATCACTTGCAAAATCTGGTACTCAAGACGGCCTTACATCTAAGGTCTCAACTGTAATATTCTAAGGTTCATCATTTTCTCACCTTCAAGCTTACCCTTCTCACAACCAGGTTCTACATCACGTTTTAGCACAACGCTATCCGAACATAACACTAAACACATCATCACATCATCAATACATACAAAACTCAGAGGTTAAGGATATACTGAAAATAGGCGATTGGAGGACCGCTAAAATCGGGAACTTCCACCGCGACCTCTGTGGCCGCCGGTGTATGAACATCTGCTGACTATGGAAGGTGAAGAACCCGCAACTGATCCCGTAGTCTGTGCTATCCTACCAGCGCTACCCCTGGTCGGACAATTTCTCCCAAAATGGCCCTGCTGGCCGCATGTAAAACAAACTCCCGGACTAGCACGACATTCCCCACTGTGGAGTCTACCACAGCGGTCACAACGAGGTATGGGTGGCTTCAGCTGGTTAACACCCCTGCTCTCCCGAAAATCTGAACCCTTGGAGCCCTGACGGACGCTCTGAAGATTGTAGAGGACCACTCTGTACTGGCGGAGGCACATAACTAGTCTGCTGCTGAGGCGGTCTGCCTCGAAAATCACCAAAGGACCCTGCAGTTCTGGCCCTTTTCTGCTGACTTTGGTCATTCCGTCGATTTCTCCGCTCCTCACCTCCAAGTGCATAAGCCTGCATGCGGGCAATGTCCATGCCCGGCTGAAGAGCTACACCCGAACAACTCTCTGCTAGGTAATCATCGAGCCCTGTAACATATCGGTGCACTCGATCTTCCATACTAGCTACTAATGCGGGGACGTACCGGGCCAACGAGTCGAACTCCACATTGTACTCCCGAACCGTACGCCCGTTCTGCCGCAACCCCAAAAATCTGTCGGCCCGAGCCCTCCTCATCTGTGGAGGCAAGAAATGTGCAAGAAAGGCCTCTGAGAACTCGTCCCATAAAGCTGGAAGTGCATGCTCTCCCCGGGACAGCTCCCACGAATCAAACCAGTCGACTGCGGTATCACGCAGCCGATGCGAACCTAGGACCACCGACTCGGTCTCCGATGCCTTGATCACTCTCATGATCCGCTGCAACTGCCGGATGAACTCCTGCGGATCATCCTCAGGCCTCGACCCATAAAACTCTGGCGGGTTACACCTCAGAAAATCCCGTAATCTCAAACTGTCTGCTCGGGGGTGAACTACGGGTGCTACTGGGACTGGAACTGCTGCGTCCAGCTTATCCTCAAGTCTGGCCACAACCCTGGCCATTAACTGGGCCATCTCCTTGTAACCCATCTCATCTGCCCCAGCCTGTAGGACTGGAGGCTCAGGTACTGTGGTCTCTGTAGAGACTGCCGCTGCTCTACTCGTATCTTCCTCTGCTGCCTTGCCCTTCTGGGCCCGGGTTGCCTTGCGCGGAGGCATAACTGGTAAAGGAAAGGAATACGTCAGAGGGGTTCAACTCATCACACAGCTCTAAGGCACGATCTCAGAATGAGAAGAATGGAAACCAATCCTAAATGTCCTATAGCCTCCTGATTATAGATGTGGTGCACAACACACCGATAACCAAGACTCTACTAGACACGGTCTGTAGACACTTTCCGAGGACTAACTGCTCTGATACCACTTTGTCACGACCCGATCCCGGGCCCGTGACTGGTGCCTTACCCCGGGCACCCTAGTGATACAACATCAGAGAAAACCAGCGGAAATAAAAACTTAAACATGAACATGAGACAAGATAATGAAACAGGCCAACCAAACGGTTACCTTCCAAAAAAAATATATATAAGCAACTCTTTTTAAAACGAACAGTTTAATCCTTTTTACAAAACCACCTTGCACAATTACACTGGACCTAAGAGTTTATACAACAACTATGACGGGACGGGGCCGCCATACCACAGATGTACAAGAACCTACTGGACTCAGGGTAACATACCAACAGATAAGCCTCAGGAAGAGCGGAGCTTCCCAAAGCCGAGATGAGATCCTAAACGGGGATCGACAATGATGTACTCTACTGCGGCATGAACGCAGCCCGAAGGAGGTCAAGATAACAGTACCAGTATGTGAAGCGTAAAATCAGTAAATGAAATCATAATAGTCTATAAGCGAGAGGCGGTATGATAACAAACTACGATACACACATATGATTATATCAATTCGGTCTCACGCCCACAACATCAATCCCGCGTGAGTACCTTCTCGCCGGCTGCCTATGATATGATAACAACAAGACAAAGAATCCAAATGGGAGCATACGTGCGCTACGATCGTGTCGGTATGTCCAAGGAACAAATAAGACAACATTCCAAATGGAAGCATACGATGCGCTACGCATCGTGTCGGCGTATCGAGGAAACAATAAGACAAAGATTCCAAATGGAAGCATACGTGCGCTACGCATCGTGTCAGCATGTCCAAGGAAACAATAAAAGATTCCAAATGGAAGCATACGTGCGCCACGCGTCGTGTCGCGTGTCCAAAGGAAACAATAAGACAAGATTCCAAATGGAAGCATACGTGCGCCACGCATCGTGTCAGCATGTCCAAAGGGAAACAATAAGACAACAAAGCGGTAATCAAAGTGGAAGCATACGTGCGCTACGATCGTGTCGATATGTCCAAAGCGATTAACAAAGTAACACTATCAGCGAACGTGCGTGGAACTTATCCGTCACCGTGGTCACGCCCAAGTAAGTTCTCAACAAGTCATCCGACCCTCCATCGAGACGCGGTAGTATAGAAACACAATTTTTGCACAACAAAGGCTATCACAACAAGCATAGGCAAGTTTCACAACAACAAGCATAGGCAAGTTTATACACAACTCAAGTACTTCCATTTTATGCCCAAGTTCGGTTTAACCTAAAGTACTACGTCGTTAAATTCCTTTTAAAGAGATTTATTCCTTTTATAAAAGTCACCCGATACCCGTAGTATAAAAATAGAGTGACTTATATCTTTTAAGTAAACCAAAACAACTTCCATACTTTCTTTTTAAAGTCAAGTTACCACGTTAAAACCCATGATAAAACCTTTCTTTTGTTTTCATAAGGTCGTTATAACCAACTTCCCATGGAAATTATAACACCTTATGCTTTAAACCATTTTAAGACAACACAATGCCTTTCTTTTCCCTAAGGTTCGGTTGCCTAATTTTTAATTACGCAAGTCTCTTTTTGAAAAGTTTCATAGTTCAATGTCTTAATCTCTTTTAAAACAATTGAGTAACATATGCCATAGGCGAGTAGGTTATTCTTGTTCATAATCAATCTTATTAAGCAGCCATGATCTAGAAAATGTAATATCATTTTGTCTCATCTTAGCACATGCGGATGGAGGTTTCTACTTGGTTTTAATAACACTTAATTATACAATACATTTTCCTTTATTAACGCTGCAGTGGTTTGTCGATACACATTCTGATTTCCGAAATCAGTAAAACATTATTCCTTCCAAAAACCAAGTACTCATTACTCACGAATGAGGTTTCACACAAACATCCATTTTAAGTCAAGTCTCTTATCCTTTAAGAATAAGTCTCTTAACTTCTAAACCATTAAACCATTCTTTTATCTCTCTTGGGCGTTACACCTAACTTCTCATAAAGTGGTATAACTCTTATGTTTTCAAACCAAGTACACACTTCTTTCAAAAAGGTTTCTTAATCTTTTAGAATACTCCAAGGTTCTTTTACATCCATCGGTTATAAGTCAAATCGCTTATCTTTTTAAAAATCACAAGGCTTTTCTTATCTACATAAAGTTATAACCCACTTCCCATAAAGCCGTTATAACCCTTTATGTTTTAAACCAATCAAATACATTTAACACGTATGCGTCACCGTACTACATAGTTATACACATATCATGCTAGAAAGATAGGAAGAGGTTCACATACCTCGCGACGAGTATCGACTAATAGCAAAACGCTCCAGTACCTCAAACCGAAATGCTACACTCTCGATCAAGCGGATCACTCCACACGTAGTACTACAACCTATAGAGGCCACACAGCGCCTATTAATATCTTTAGATCTTAATGTAGAATATTCTACGAAAATTCTAAGACCTCCCACATGACAGCGTAAATCTCCTCTCTATCGAGGCGCTACCAAGCCAACCGAGGTTAACACGTCTAACCGGACGCGTACAATTCTAATCACAGTAATACTACACAACTCTTCATGTCTGATCTATGTAATTACTGATTCGATTCACTCTTAAAATTCAGGCTTAAGTCGCAAGACATTGCGTAAGTATTATTCAGGCTTAAGTCAAAAGACATTGCCGCACAATTATAATGTTCTGTACTATATATAGTATACATCAACTATATATTCCTACAACATGTAATTTCCAATTACAATAGAAGGTCAAGAGTGTTTAGCTCGATAAGCCCAAAATTATCCGAGTTTATATGTCGATCTGAGCAGGTTTAGCTCCTACTCAGTGCGCTCTAACCCGCTCCAACCAACCCTTAGAAGTTCTAACCAACTTCTACTTATAACTTCAACTACGGGTGAAGATTTACTTAGGGTTTCGTTTTTGAGGTGAGGAAGTATAATGGTATTTTCTGGGCTTGTATAAGTGTAACCTTGGGAATACTACAAGGTATTTGGGCCAAGGTATTTGGACATAACAACAATACTAGGAGAGTATTTCTATACCACAACAAGGGGTATTTATACGAGACAAATAGGATAGGGGTGTGTACCCAGCGAGCCTCAACAAAGGGAGGGTAGGTGTCGGCCAAGGGGCCGTCAAGAGGAGGGTGTGAGGTGGGCGAGATCACAAGAGGAGAGGAGGGTTTGAGACTTAGAAAGATTGCTCAATTTTGGATGAAGAATGTCTTCAACTAGAGGGGTATTTATAGGTCAAGTGAAAGCCAACCAATGGCCAAGATGAAGACAAGTGTGGTGCAAGTGTAGGGCTAGATTTCAACCATGTGGACCTTATCCATCTACCACACCAACTTGCACAAATATCCTACCTAACCCAAGGCACAAAAAACGTGCCTTTGCTTGCCTTTGCCGTCCACTTCTCACGGCCAATGTGAGGGTGACACATGTCACCCTCCCGTTGGTCCAAAATGTTTCGTCTCTCGGAAAAATCCGCAAAAATTATAAATGACATAGCCGGAATTTTCCCTTCGAAAGCTGTGGAAACGTTTCGTCGAAAAACGACTCCTTTTGGTAGCTATGCACAAATTCGAACCTATGCCTACTTTAAGGCTCAAATTGTATACGTACGCCCTCACGTATATACTCTGGAAAATACGGGGTATAACATTTACCACCTGCTCGTCTTCCTACTTGGCCCGTACAGTTTTTAGGCCACAGGTGGGACTTGGTGTTCAGGTATGCCTATTGGCGTTATACTATATCATGGACTGCCGGCAGTGAGGAAGGATTCCACGGGCATGATTGATATTGTGGGCGTGAGACCCATGGTTATATTTTAGAAATGACTTGAGGCACGCGTCACGACTTATTATCGCTTATGTGTTGTGTACTGTAGGTTGGCTATCATACATGTCTCCTGTTTTGCTTAGACTGTTGTGATTTCATTATAGTACTTACTATTTCACATACTTGGTACATTCTTCGTACTGACCTCCTTCGGGGGGCTGCATTCATGCCGCAGGTTTAGGTACGCTGTTTGGTGATCGGCAGGTGTAGGACCCTGCTCAGAGTTTTTGGGATAGCTCCCCCTGTTCGGGAGTTTATCTTTTTGGTATAAGTTCCTTCAGTACAGACTTTTGTACGGTTATGGGTACGGCGGGGCCTTGTCCCGTCATAGTTCAGTATAACTCTTAGAGGTCTGTATTCATATGTGGGATTGGACTCATGTACGGTGTAGTGTCTTTTCATGTATATTATATGGCAGCCTTGTCGACTTTGCCCTTGTACGTATGTTGGTTTTTAAAAAAAAAGTGTTATTTAAATTCCGCAGTTACTTAGTTGTTAAGGTAGAAGGGTGCCTGTGTAGGGCACCGATCCAGTCCGGGGTTGGGCGTGGCAGTGGTATCGAAGCGATCGATCATCCGAATGTCTGAGCCGTGTCTAGTAGAGTCTTGATTATCGGTGTGTTGCGCGCCACACCCATAAGCAGGAGGCTACAGGACATTTAGGAGTTAGTTTCTATTCTTCTCACTCTAAGATCGTGCCATAGAAATGTGTTAGTAAGATAATTCCTCTCGATGTATTGTTGTGTTACGATTATGCCTCGAGGAGGCAACGGCCGCCGAAGGGCAAAGGAGTAGCAGAGCTACTAGTCGACTCGGAGAGTTGATAGGGCTTATGCCTGGTTATCTGGGATGTTGTTCATGATCGGCGAAGTTCCTGCGCCGAGTTTTGAGGCCGGCACGAGCCTCGGTTTCTCGATTAAGAGAAGACTTTAGGGTCATGAAGGAAGCCAATATGTTATTGACCAAGATAGCGGTGCTACAGTTTCATCAGCAGGAAGTTATTCGGCCAGTACAGGCAGGTGTACAGAGGGTAGAGGGCCAACGCGGAGATCAGCGTAAGAGGCTAGACCGGTTGGTTATCCCGGTGAGTTTTAGGCAAGCGACCTCGAATGAGTGAGATATTCGTCCCGGCCTACCCAGTACATACCCCGCGATTCCACGGGTGGGATATTGGACCCCATGATGGATTTAGGAGCGGTCCAAGCTCCGGTCGAGGTTCTCGGAGGAGCAGAGGACTTTCTCGGTCGAGGCCACCTATTCCTCAGTGTATCAGATGTGGTAAGCGTCATTCGGGGAAATGCCGTTATGGCCCAGGAGTTTGTTTTTGTTGTGGCCGTCCGGGCCATATTTGGAGGGGATGTTCTTTTAGAAAGAGCACCGGTGAGGTGGCTCATCCTATGAGGCCGATGGTTGATTCCCTTTCCTCCACGGTATCGTCCCGAGGCGGGGTGTTGGATGTCACCGGTAGTGGTAGAGTCGTGGTGGTGTTTATAGTTCTGGCGGTCCTTGAACCGCATAGTAGCGTGACTACTAGGCAGGATCAGGAGGCAACATCTCATGGGGTTACATGTATATTTCGATTCTTTGGAATCATACGTGTATTGATAGATTCAGATTTCGCCCTAGCATATATGTTTTCCCTTTGTTGCTAGCAGTTGTAAGTGATAGTACCCCCAGAGGTAGGAATACTTTGATTAGTAAGGTGAAAAGTTAAGAATGTTGACAAGAATGGTAAGTGAACTGAGACTATAGTTGCGTAGAGTTCACAAGTTGTAATTTCCCCATAACAGTGTAAGACCAATAGGGAAGAATGTACGGTAGAAATACTTTGGCTTATGTGACAAACCTCTAGTGAATAGGGGGGGGGGGATAGGGTGAGAAGTACCCTGAGATAAGAGAAAGATTTATTTCAGACTAAAAATGAGAAGTTAAGTGTGACGATGAGTCGGGTTATGGACTCATTTCGGGTCAACCGGTAGTATGGAATGTGGTGATGTCAGTTAGAAATAGTCCCGTTATGTGGTAGGGTCCCGAGGGTGCAAGGCCCAAGTCTAGTTAATCGTTGTACGAGTTCGTGGATGTGTTCCACCGGAACCAGGTCGTAAGGGTCGAGAAGAACCTTAACGGGAATGTAAGTAACAATATGGCCAAGTTGGTTAGTAACTCCAAGGATTGGGGAACAGAAACAAAATTTGAGATTTTGTACGTGTACTAGATGAGTTTGAAAGTACGATAAAGTATGACAAGTAAGGAAAGAAAGGAACCTCTAAGGATCCCGTGTTTGGGAAGACTGTAACCTTCGAGTTTTGTGAGAAGGGACCACGGACGGAAGGTCCATTATTATGTTCACGTTTGTTATGAGGTGGACATGTGTGGCATCATTGGTCTTGTGCAGTTTTGACTGTTAGGCATAGTATAGAGTTTATGCCGGAGTTTGTATAGCTTGACAACCGACTAAGAACATTCGGGGACGAATGTTTCTAAGGGGGGAAGAATGTTACATCCCGTAAGTCCAGGACATGTATAAGAGAATGTATGTAAGGAATCAAGACTTGGAAATTAGTACGAAAGGGAGAATTGTTTTTCCGACGGAAAATCTTCCGAACGTCGGTAAGGAAAAATGTTCGTTGTTGAGAATTGGATTCTCAAAATGCATTATTTGAGTAATATGGAACTTGTTAACATTATGGAAATTTATTTTTACGGATTTGGTCACGTGGGGCCCACCCGAGGAATTTTACATTTTTGTGGGGCACACAAGGGTTACGAAATTTTATGGACGAATGAGAGGGAGACACGTGGCACCCCCACTTATGGTCTTGGTCGAATTAGAGGGAGGGTAAAATGGTCATTGACCATCTTGGAAGATAAGTCTTGCAAACATGACATTGTTGACTTGTCAACTTGTCCACATAGGCTTAATCCAAGTGAAATTCATCCTAGCCTCACATTTGTGATAATCCAAACCCTCCATTGTGTTTTATAAGCTTACTACTAGTGCAAGACTAGCTCATTTACCCTTAGAAAAATTAGAACATTTTGTGCCAAGAGAAGAGGCTCTCGGGTTTGGTCTTGCTCACACAAGAAAATTTTGTGATTTTGATCCATTAGCCACAAGACTTAAACCCAAGGTTCCTAAGAGTATTATAAGGTTATCTCAATAGAAAGATTGCGGAAAAACGGCGTTTTCGTATTAGTCGCAAGGCGGAAACTTAAGGAGTTCTTCAACTTTGAAGTTGGAACTTGAAGATGGGTTCTTCATAGGCCTCTAAGGAGTGCTTGGAGCGGATTGGAACCTAAGGAAAGGAGCTAAGAATTGCTAAGGAGCAACTTTGAATCTTGAAAATTTTAAGGGCTTATAAAGGTATAAATTTTGTCATTTTAGTAGTTAAGACTTACTTATTGTTGTAGCTATGGTTATTAGCAAGCATGAGTTATATGTTATGAGGTTTGATAAGTGTTGTGGCTATTGGAACCCTAATCCGAAAACTAGCATGTTAGCCCTAAGATTTCAATTCAAGTCGATTATTAGTAAAGTCGTCGCATGTTGTAAAAAGAAGGAAACTGTAGTTGTTGAAGTTGTTTATGACTATATAACATGTTAGACCTTAGAACTTGGAATTGGAAAAGGATTGGAAAGGACTTAGTGTTATTATTTATGTTGGCCGAGAATGGCTAGATTATGGAGCTATTTCGTATGAATTGTGGGGCGGAATTTTACACGTATTGTAAGGCGTGTAATCCCCTTTGTTTGGTTGTTGTTTTGAGCCTTAAATGTGGCGTGTTGGTTATTGTATTCGGCCTTGAAAAAGGTGGCAAAGTGAGTAGAAACAAAGGAAGTGCTGCCCGATTTTCCGTAGAATTAGAGACCGTATACTTAGTATTATTCTACGTTAGAGACTAGAAGTTGATAGTCTTGTTGTGACCATTATAGGTTGACACTTCTACGTACGGCGTATTCGGCTTAGCTTGTGGATTTAGCCGAAAAGGTATGTGAACTATCTCCTCTTCTAGCATGATTCCTTAAGATCAAGAAAGTACGTCCTACTCCTTAAATGATCCATTCCTTGGTTGTATTTGGATTGCCTAAAATAGAATTTGTTCTATGTACTTCCTTGAGTGTACTTTGATGTTTAAATTGTAAGTTGTATAATCCATTTCCTTAGTGAAGTTTGGATTCTTAAAAGTGAAAGTATTTTACTTAAAGTACATTGTTATACCCCGTATTTCCAGAGTATGTATGCGAGGACGTACGTACGAGAATACGGCAGAAAGATTGGAAAGGAAGAAAGAGGTGATTTTTCCACGGAAAAGTTTCCGGTTTTTGTGAAGGAAAAAGGTTCGTTAATGGGAATTGGATTCCCAGATTTGGTATTCAGACTTCCTGGAATATTAGAGAATTATGGAATTTTATTTTCGGAAATGGTCACGTGGGGCCCACGGGAGAAATTTACGGTTTTGTGGGGCCCACTTTGTTTTCGAGATTTTGGCCATTGTGGATTTTTTTCGAAAGACTTTTTTTGAGGGCCAATAGGAGGGTGACACGTGTCACCCGCCTAGGTGGCTTGGCGAAATGACCTTTGTGCATGACACGGTTAGAGTCGTTTTTGACGAAACGTTTTGCGTAACTGCGAAGGAAAATTCGGCTATGTCGTTTTGTATTTTTGCGGATTTTTAGAGAGGCGAAACATTCGGACCAACGGGAGGGTGACATGTGTCACCTCACAACGGAGACAAGTGGGGCGACTTGGCCGAATTGAGGGCTTGTGGTGCTAGATATTTGTGTAGATATTTGTGAGGTTTTAAGGAGTAGGGGCTAGGGTGCACTTGGCTTGATCTTGGCCTTACACTTGCCTTGCACTTGGCTAGATCTTGGCCATTGGTTGGCCTTTGGGTTTGCTATAAATACCCTTAGTTGATGAACTTTCTTCGTCAAAATCATTTTCAAGTCTTGAAATCTCTCCCCTTTGTGAGTTGAAATCGTCCAAAGCCCTCCCACCCCCCGGTTGTGGAGCTTTGGCCGAGAGGCCCCCTTTGAGTGAGGCTTGGCGTGGGGTACCCCTCGCCTAGTTGTTTCGTATAATACCCTTGTTGTGGTATAGAAATACTCCACAGTATTGTTATAATGCCCAAAATACCTTAGCCTTGTACCTTGTAGTATTCCAAAGATACCTCTTTCGTAGAGTCGGAAATACTACCTTTTGTCCTTTTAGTCTCAAACCGAAACCACAAGGAAATCTTCATAGTTGGTTGAAGTATTTTGAGTAGAAGTTGGTTAGAACTTCTAAGGGTTGTTTGGAGTGGTTTGGAGCGCGGAAGAGCTAAACCTTGCTCGGGATCGACATTATAACTTGGATAATTTTGGGCTTATCGAGGTAATTATCTTGTCCTCTATTGTAATTGGAAATTACATGTTTGGTTGAATATATAGTTGAAGTATACTATATATGGAACTACTTAGTATTCGCAATGTCTTTTGACTTAAGCCCAAGAATAAAGAATCGAATGAGCTGTATTTACATAGGGTGTATTGCGAGAGACTTGTGTATAATTGGCCACGCCCGGGTAGACGTGTAAACCCCCACAGTTGGCTTGGTAGCCAGGCCTCGATAGAGGAGGAGATTTCTGTTGTTGCGGGAGAGTCTTTGTCGAATTTTCTATAGAAAGATAGAAACTTGTGTTTTGGGGTTAATAGACGTTTTGACCTTTATAGGTGAAAGTACTAAGAGTAGCGTATTCTACTCGAGGAGTGGAAAGGGCTAGCAAGGTTGTAGTACTTGGAGCATTTTGCTTATTGTCGATAAATCGTCGCGAGGTATGTGAACCTCTTCCTATCTTTTTAGCATGATTGTTGTGAACTATGTAGTACGGTGACGCGTACATGTGCTAAGTGATTTGGTTGGTTTAAAACATAGGGTGTTATAATAGCTTTATGGGAAGTTAGTTATAACGACCTTATGTAAGTGAAAATGGTTTCACGATGTTAGAAGTTAAGAGACTTGATCTTATAAGATAAGAGACTTAACTTATTTGTTTTAATGTGGATGTTTGTGTGAAACCTCATTCGTGAGTAATGAGTACTTGGTTTTAAAGGGATAATGTTTCTTGATTTCGGGAATCGAATGTGTATCGACAGGACGTGCAAGCGTTAATAAAGGAAAATGTATTGAATAATGATGTATTTGTATTAAAACCGCAGAAACCTCCATCTGCATAGAAGCTAAGATGAGACAAAATGATATTACATTTTCTAGATCACGGCATTTGTAATAAGATCGTTATAAACAAGAATAAACTACTCACGTATATGACATATGTTACTCAATTGTTCTAAAAGGAATCAGTGATTAAGTTTGGGAACTATGAAACCATTTGAAAATGAGAAGCTTGAGTAATTGAAACTAGGCAAACCGGAACTTAGGAAAAGAATGTTGTTACTTGATTGTGAAAAGGAAGGTGGGTTGGTCATTCTAATACTACGGCTATCGGGTGACTTTTATAAAAGTAATGGATCTCTTTTAAAAGAACTTAACGTATGTAGTACTTTGGGGTTAAAAACCCGGACTTTGGCATAAAATGAAAGTACTTTGAGTTGTGTGAAACTTGCCTATGCTTGTTGTTGTGAAACTTGCCTATGCTTGTGATGATAGCCTTTATTGTACAATCGTTGTGTTTCTGTGTTACCGCGTCTCTCGATAGAGTCGGTTGGTAGTTGAGAACTTACTTGGACGTCTGCAGCGATGTGGAGAAATTCCGCACGCGTTCGCTGATAGTATTATTGTTGTTAATCGCTTTGGACATACCGACACGATCGTAGCGCGCGGGTATGCTTCCATTTTGGTTAAGGTCTTGTGGTTAATCGCTTTGGATATCTCGACACGATCGTAGCGCGCGGGTATGTTTCCATTTGATTATCGCCAGGATTTCCCTTTGGACATACCGACCGCGATGCGTAGCGCATGCGGGTATCGCCCATTTGGAATGTTGTCTTATTTTTCCCTTTGGACATACCGACGATCGTAGCGCGCGGGTATCGTCCATTTGGAATGTTGTCTTATTTTTCCCTTTCGACATACCGACACGATCGTAGCGCGGGTATGCTTCCATTTGGATTGTTGTCTTGTTGTTGAGTCACATGGACATGTCTACACCGATGCAGGTCCGGGGCATGTGGCCATGGGACATTGGTATTGTTGCATCATGGACATGTCTACACCGATCTGATTCGGGCATGCGGCCATAATGCGAACTCGATTGATGTTGCGGGCGCGAGACCCATAGTTATATTAGGTGACGATCGTTTTATGTTGTGATCAGTAGTTTGGTTATCATACATGTCTCCGCTTTATATAGACTAGTATGATTTCATTTACTGATATTATGCGATTTCACATACTTAGTACTGTTATCGACCTCCCGGGGCTGCGTCATGCGCGGTAGAGGTACATCGATCGTGGTTCCTCGCTCATAGGATCACGATTCAACGCATTTGAAGCTCCGTTTCTCGGAGGCTTATCTTTTAGCAGGTGTTCCACGAGTTGTAGGTTCTTGTACATTCGTGGTATGGCGGGCCCCGTCCGTCATAGTCATTGTATATCTTAAGTGCATGTAATCTTGTTGTGGCGGGGTTGTAAAAGATTAAACTGCTCGTGTTTTATGTATATACGAAGGCAAGCTGCTTTGGTTGCTGTTTATTCATTTATCTCTTGTTAAATGACTCTTGTTTTGTGTTCCGCTGATTTTCTCGATGTTTGTATCACCAGTGGTGCCTGTAAGGCACGATGCTGGCCGGGCAGTCGTTACAAAAGTGGTATCGAGCGATTAATCCTCGGAAAGTGTCTACGCACCGTGTCTAGTAGAGTCTTGATTATCGATGTGTTGTGCACCACATCTATAATCGGAGGCTATAGGACATTTAGGATTGGTTTCCATTCTTCTCATTCCGAGATCGTGCCTTAGAGTCATGTTGTAAGTTGTACCCCTCAGCGTATCTCGTTTTTACGGCTATGCCCTCCGCGCGGCAACCGTGAGCCCGAAGGGCAAAGCGGCCGAGAGTCGCTAGTGAGATCTGAGAGAATACAGCGCAGCCAGCATAATACGAGGTTGTGCTTGACGGCGGGTTTCGCGACGCCCGGCCAAAGAGTTTAGAGCGCAGCGATGGTCGATGAGACTACTGATACACGAGCCTCGGTCCAGCGATGCAGGCGGGAGATAGGTCGCGAGAGATGGCGATTATTGGCGAGGTTGTGGCGAGATATGAGGCAGTGAATCACGGCGATTCGGTTCAAGAGCACCGATGGTTCACCCTCGAGCAGATAGTTTGAGGCTACGGGACTTTCGAGTTGTAGCCCGCCAGAGTTTTATGGGTCGAGGCTCGAGGATGATCCGCGAGTTCATCCGGCGATTCTGACGGATCACGCGGGTGATCAAGGCTTGAAACCGAGTCCGTGACCTTTGGTTCGCATCGGTGCGTGATACCGCAATCGATTGGTTTGATTCATAGGAGCTTTCGGGAGAGCATGCACCTCCAGTATGGGATGAGTTTTGGGGCTTTCTCACGCACTTCTTGCCTCCGCAGATGAGAGGGCACGGTAACGATTTTATTCTTGAGGCAGAGGCGTCCGCCGTGAGTACAATGTCGAGTTCGATTCTTTGGCTCGATATGTCCCTGCGCTGGTTGCGAGATATGGAGGATAGGGTGCATCGCCACGCCACGGGCTAGATGATTATATGGTGAGTCTTGTGCGGGTGTTTCTCTTGTAGGGCATGGACATTGCCCGCACGCAGCTCATGCACTAGGATGCGAGGCACGGAGGGTCGACGGAATGACTGGATCGTGAAGAGGGCGGGGCGGCGAGGTCCTTTGGTGGCTTTCGAGGCGACCGCCAAGAAGAAGCTAGTTATATACCCCCACCGTGCAGTGGTCCTCCACCGTATTCGTGAGCGGTCGTGGCTCCAAGGGTTCAGATTTTCGGAAGCGGGGTGTTAACGGTGAAGCCACCCCTACCTCGTTATGACCATTGTGGTAGACTCCATTTTGGAGAGTGTCGTGCTAGATTGGGAGTTTGTTTTGCATGCGGCCAGCAGGGCCATTTGCGAGGAACTGTCCGACCAAGGGAAGCGCGGATGTTACGACTCGACTTCAGGATCTGGTGGTTCATCACCTTCTACTATGCGCCTGCAGTGAGCCTATGATTAGAGTGGAGCGGTAGCTTCAGGTATATCCTTAACCCTCTAGAGTTTTGGTATGCTTGTTATGATGATCTCATTATTGTGTGCTATGTACGGATAGCATTGTGATATGTGTGAGTTAGAATGTATGGTTAGTTGGGAGGATACGTATGGGGGCATGGTAAGTGTGAACCTTAGACTATGTCACGACTGAGACCTTAGGGGTAAGGTCGTCTTGAGTTAAAGATTTATTTTTGACCCTTATCAGAGTAGTAGTATGCGTGGGATTTATTTGTGTGATAAGTCCGTGGGTAGTGTGAGATGGAAGTGGTAGCTTTCATGATGTGAATTAGTAAGATTGTTCCGAATCGGGGAACAAGAGTTTGGCACGGTTGGGGGTCGGGTTTAGGACCATTTGCGGGTCAACCCGTAACCCGTTTTGGGTGGGGTCGATTCGGGTGGTCCCGCCGGTGGTAGGGTCACGAGGGTGCTAGGCGAGTTTAGACGACCATCGTATGAGTTTGTGGATGTGTTCGACCAGAATCGTTCGTGAAGGCGTGAATGGCCTTGGGGATATTACGGCTAGTAAGATGACCAAGTTCGAGGTGGTGACTCGAGGTTTTGGGAACCAAGCGATGATCAAGTGTAATGCGATACTAGAAGAGTTCAAGTGTTCGAGAAAGGGCACGACGAGTAAGGAAGGAAGATAACGTGTGTTATTTCGCGACCCGCAAGGCGCTGGCAATTTGTTAGAAGAGCTTCATCGATATCCGTCTTGTGAAGGAACATTCGGACGAATGTTTCTAAGGAGGAGAATGATTATACCGTATTTCCGAGTATGTATGCGAGGACGTGCGTGCGAGAATCGCTAAAGATTGGAAAGGAAGAAAGAGGTGATTTTTCCACGGAAAAGTTTCGGTTTTGTGAAGGAAAAAGGTTCGTTAACGGGAATTGATTCCCATTTGGTATTCAGACTTCTGGAATATTAGAGAATTATGGAATTTTATTTTCGAAATGGTCACGTGGGGCCACTGGAGAAATTTACTGTTTTGTAGCCCACTTTGTTTTGAGATTTTGGCCATTGTGGATTTTTCGAAAGACGTTTTTGAGGGCCAACAGGAGGGTGACACGTGTCACCCCGCCTAGTGGCAAGCGAAATGACCTTTGTGCACAACACTGCTAGAGTCGTTTTGACTAAACGTTTTCGTAACTTGCGAAGGAAAATTCCGCTATGTCGTTTTGTATTTTTGCGGATTTTTCCGAGAGACGAAACATTCGGACCAACGGGAGGGTGACATGTGTCACCCTCACAACGGAGACAAGTGGGGCGTGACCTTGGCGGGTGAGGGCTTGTGGTGCTAGATATTTGTGTAGATATTTGTGAGGGTTTTAAGGAGTAGGGGCTAGGGTGCACTTGGCTTGATCTTGGCCTTACACTTGCCTTGCACTTGGCTAGATCTTGGCCATTGGTTGGCCTGGGTTTCTTATAAATACCCTTAGTTGATGAACTTTCTTCATCAAAATCATTTTCCAAGTCTTGAAATCTCTCCCTTTGTGAGTTGAAATCGCCCAAAGCCCTCCCCATGTGGAGCTTTGGTAGAGGCCCCCTTTGAGCGAGGCTTGGCGGGTACCCCTTGCTAGTTGTTTTCGTATAATACCCTTGTTGTGGTATAGAAATACTCCTAGTATTGTTATAATGCCCAAAATACCTTAGCCTTGTACCTTGTAGTATTCCAAAGATACCTCTTTACGTAGAGTCCTAAATACTACCTTTTGTCCTTTTAGTCTCAAACCAAACCACAAGGAAATCTTCATACTTGGTTGAAGATTTTGAGCAGAAGTTGGTTAGAACTTCTAAGGGTTGTTTGGAGTGGTTTGGAGCGCGCAAATGAGCTAAACCTTGCTCAGGATCGACATTATAACTTGGATAATTTTGGGCTTATCGAGGTAATTATCTTGTTCTCTATTGTAATTGGAAATTACATGTTTGGTTGAATATATAGTCAAGTATACTATATATGGAACTACTTAGTATTCGGCAATGTCTTTTGACTTAAGCTCAAGAATAAAGAATCGAATCGAATCAGTATTTACATAGGATCAGTATTGCGATAGACTTGTGTAGAATTGTACACGTCCGTAGCGTGTAAACCCCCGTTGGCTTGGTAGCCGCCTCGATAGAGGAGGAGATTTACGCCACATGTGTGGAAGTCGCCGAATTTTCTATAGAAAGATAGAAACTTGTGTTTTGGGGTTAATAGACGTTTTGACCTTTATAGGTGAAAGTATTAAGAGTAGCGTATTCTACTGAGAGTGGAAAGTGGCTAGGTTGTAGTATTTGGAGCATTTTGCTTATTGTCGATAAATCGTCGCGAGGTATGTGAACCTCTTCCTATCTTTTTAGCATGATTGTTGTGAACTATGTAGTACGGACGATACGTGTGCTAAGTGATTTGGTTGGTTTAAAACATAGGGTGTTATAATAGCTTTACGGGAAGTTAGTTATAACGACCTTATGTAAGTGAAAATGGTTTATCGATGTTAGAAGTTAAGAGACTTGATCTTATAAGATAAGAGACTTAACTTATTTGTTTTAATGTGGATGTTTGTGTGAAACCTCATTCGTGAGTAATGAGTACTTGGTTTTAAAGGGATAATGTTTCATGATTTCGGAATCGTAACGTGTATCGACTGCACCACCGCAGCGTTAATAAAGGAAAATGTATTGAATAATGATGTGTTGTATTAAAACCGGTAGAAACCTCCATCCGCATAAGCTAAGATGAGACAAAATGATATTACATTTTCTAGATCACGGCTTTGTAATAAGATCGTTATAAACAAGAATAAACTACTCACGATATGACATATGTTACTCAATTGTTCTAAAAGGAATCAAGTGATTAAGTTTGGGGAACTATGAAACCATTTGAAAATGAGAAGCTCGAGTAATCAAACTAGGCAACCGAACTTAGGAAAGAATGTTGTTACTTGATTTTGAAAAGGAAGGTGGGTTGGTCATTCTAATACTACTATCGGGTGACTTTATAAAAGTAATGGATCTCTTTTAAAAGAACTTAACGTATGTAGTACTTTGGGGTTAAAACCCGGACTTTGGCATAAAATGAAAGTACTTTGAGTCAGGTGAAACTCGCTATGCTTGTTGTCGCGAAACTTGCCTATGCTTGTGATGATAGCCTTTATTGTACAATCGTTGTGTTTCGTGTTACCGCGTCTCGATAGAGGCTCGGTTGATCGTTGAGAACTTACTTGGACGTGCAGCGATGTGGAGAAATTCCACCGCACGCTCTCGATAGTATTATTGTTGTTAATCGCTTTGGACATACCGACACGATCGTAGCGCACGGGTATGCTTCCATTTTGTTAAGGTCTCGCGGTTAATCGCTGATATATCGACACGATGCGTAGCGCACGTATGTTTCCATTTGATTATCGCCTTGATTTCTTCGACATACCGACACGATCGTAGCGCGCGACGTATGCGCCCATTTGGAATGTTGTCTTATTTTTCCCTTTCGACATACCGACACGATGCGTAGCGCGGGTATCGCCCATTTGGAATGTTGTCTTATTTTTCCCTTTCGACATACCGACACGATCGTGCAGCGCACGTATGCTTCCATTTGGATCATTGCTTGTTGCTGAGGTCACATGGACACGCCTACACCGATGCAGATTCCGGGCACGTGGCGTGGGACATTGGTATTATTGTTGCATCATGGACATGTCTCACACCGTCCGATATAAGGGCACGCGCCATAACGCGAACTCGATTGATGTTGTGGGCGCGAGACCCATAGTTATATCGGAGTGACGATCGCTTTATGTTGTGAATCGTAGTTTGGTTATCATACATGTCTCCCGCTTTATATAGACTAGTATGATTTCATTTGAGATTGCATGCGCTTTCACATACTTGGTACCGTTATCGACTTCTTGGTGCGTTCACGCCGCAGTAGAGTACATCGGCCGTGGTTCCTCGCCATGATCACGATTCAGCGCATTCAAGCTCCGTTTCTCCGAGGCTTATCTTTTAGTAGGTGTTCTCGAGTTGTAGGTTCTTGTACATTCGTGGTATGGCGGGCCCCGTCCGTCATAGTCATCAGATATCTTAAGTGCAGTAATCTTGTTGTGGGCGTGGTTGTAAAAGGATTAAACTGCTCGTGTTTTATGATATACCGAAGGCAATCGCTTTGGTTGCTGCTTATTCATTTATCTCTTGTTAAATGACTCTTGTTTTGTGTTCCGCTGATTTTCTCTGATGTTTGTATCACTAGGGTGCCCAGGGTAAGGCACCAGTAACGGGCCCCGGAACGGGTCGTTACATACATAGAGTCTTGAAAAGGAAGTGGTTTCCAAATCTTTTGGCTAGTGCCTTAGTTCCAAAACCTAAAGGTCATTATAATGACTTTAGGGAAGTCAAAGGAGTGATTTACTTAATTGTTTTAAAAGAGGAGAAATGACATGATTTAAGAGAAGTAACTTGTTTTAACGGTGTAAGTTACTTGAGGTTTAAAAGTAGAAGAAACTTGTTTTCTAAATATTAAGAGACTCAAAGTATTTTGAAAGTTAAGAACTTGATTTGTAAGTATGTGATACTTGGTTTTAAAAGTATAAGTCTCTTGGTTATAAAAAGAATGAAATTGTCTAAAACCATAAAGGGTTATAACGGCTTTATGGAAAGTTGGTTATAACGACTTTATGGAAGGTTAAGAAAGTTGTCTATTTTGATTATTGGGCATAAGTTGCCTAGATTATGAAAATTTGAAGTTACTTGATTTCAAGCTTTGAAATGAGTTTTCTAAAAGTGTAGTAACTTACTTTGAAAAATAGACACACATTGATACTACTCGTGTTAGTATCTTGGAATTTTACATAAAAGGAGTCTTTGAAAAGAATGTATGACGTAGTACTTTGGCTTGTTAAATGAGAATTATTCTATTTGTGCCTTGATAAGTACTTTGGCTTGTTAAATGAGAATTATTCTATCGTGCCTTGATAAGTACTTTGGCTTGTTAAATGAGAATTATTCTATTCAGGCCTTGATACGTACTTTGGCTTGTTAAATGAGAATTATTCTATCGGTGCCTTGATAAGTACTTTGGCTTGTTAAATGAGAATTATTCTATTTGTGCCTTGATAAGTACTTTGGCTTGTTAATTGAGAATTATTCCATGTATGCCTCGATAAGTACTTTGGCTCGATTAATCGAGAATTGCCTATGTGCCGGGTGATAGCCTTCGAGTGCAAGTATTATGTTTTATTGCGTCACGCGACTTTGGAGGCGGTTGTCTTGTTGTAAGTTACTTGGACGCACCGGTGATGTGGGATTCCACGCATGCTTCCGTTATTTGTAGTACTGGGTAAAATTCCGGATTTTTATAAAAGACTCGGTAGTGCTTATGTGTTGTTTGACGGTACGAGATAGGGTAAGAGTATAAGTGCGGGTAAACCCCAAGACGCTATACCACCTTCTCTGTAAGAGTATAAATGAGGTAAACCCCAGACATTATACCCCGCTTGTTTTGTTTGATGGCTCGGCCGAGATAGGGTAAGAGTATAAGTGAGGGTAAACCCCAGACGCTATACCACCTTCTCCGTGGTAAGAGTATAAATGAGGGTAAACCCCAAGACATTATACCCCGCTTGTTTTGTTTGACGGTTGCAGAGATAGGGTAAGAGTATAAATGAGGGTAAACCCCAAGACATTATACTCGCTTACCACCGCCGCCTTCCTACTTGCCCGCATGCTTTTAGGACACAGGTGGGACTTGGTGTTCAGTATGCCTATCGGCGTTATACTATATCACGGATCGCCATGAGGAAGGATTCCACGGCATGATTGATATTGTGGGCGTGAGACCCATGGTTATATTTAGAAATGACTTGAGGCACGATCCTCGACTTGTTATGATCGCCATGTGTTGCATCGTAGGTTGGCTATCATACATGTCTCTATTTTGCTTAGATCGTATGATTTCATTACGAATATGCTTTCACATACTTGGTACATTCTTTCATCGACCTCCTTCGGCTGCTCACGCCGCAGTTTAGGTACGCTGCTTGGTGATCGGCAGTGTAGGACCGCCGTAGTTTTGGATAGCTCCTGCTCGTGAGTTTATCTTTTGGTATAGTTCCTTCAGCATGCTTTGTTTGCGGTTATGGGTACGGCGGGGCCTTGTGTCGCCATAGTTCAAGATAACTCTTGAGTCTGTATTCATACGTGGGATTGACTCGTGTGCGGTGTAGTGTCTTTTCATGTATATTATATGGCAGCCTTGTCGGCTTTGCCCAGACGTATGTTGGTTTTAAAAAAAGAGGTGTTATTTAAATTCGCTATTACTTAGTTGTTAAGGTATGGTGCCTGTAGGGCACCACCACGGCCCCGGTTCGGGCGTGACACGTGCATGGTCACGCATCATATGCAAGTAAAGCGTAAAGAAATCATGAAATCAACCAAGATGTATATAATTCACCAAATGATCAGTCAAAATATGACTGGATGAATGCAATATCACCTCTCTAACTCCCGCTCTCCGGCAGAAACCACGGAGACTATCACTCCCACTCTCCGGCAGAAACCTCGGAGGCAATCACTCCCGCTCTCGCGAGAAACCCTGAGGCAATCACTCCGCCTCCCAGAAACCCTGAGGCAATCACTCCCGCTCTCCAGAGAAACCTCTGAGGCAATCACTCGCCTCGGCAAAAACCCTGAGGCTATCACTCCCGCCTCCCAGAAACCTCGGAGGCAATCACTCCCGCCTCCACGAAACCCTAAGAAATCACTCTCGCTCGCGAAACCCTGAGGCAATCACTCCCGCTCTCCGGCAGAAACATCAGAGGCTATCACTCCTGCTCTCCGACAGAAACCTTGGAGGCAATCACTCCCGCTCTCCGGCAGAAACCTCGGAGGCAATCACTCCCGCTCTCCGGCAGAAACCTCGGAGGCAATCACTCCCAATCTCTCACCTCACCATCATCACAAAATAATATGAAAAGTATGTCAAACATGAAATCAAGTCTCAACACGTGTCAACAATATACAATCAACAAGTACAAGTCAAATCAGGTGGTAATCACAGAAAAAATAACACATATGGCGACAAGCCCACATAACAGCTGACGTAACCAACGTAATAGTGATTCATCTCCACTTCCTGCCCGAAGGCCTATCATGATATCCTCGTCACTTCCTACGACTACATACGATTTTTTAATCAGAGTCTAACTAAAGTAAATCATAACCTACATCAATGTCGAGCGAATGTCACGAACAATCAACTCAATGCCTTCCCCTTGCATAGAGTCTCTGAACGATTAAAATCTTGCAAATATGCGAACTACATTATAATGCGAATCTAAGGACACCCACCTTGCTATATTTATATTAACAATATTTTTACCATTTCAATTGTATGACTAAACCCCTACACATATAAAAATATTAGCAAAACTTCAGGAATTTCAAATAACATTTCTTTCTTTCAACTTTCCAGAATTTTTGTAAAACAAAGCAGAACTTTGAACAGTCATATCCTTCAAACCACAAGTCGGATTTATCTTCGTAAGATATCAAACTGACGGTAACAGAGTAATCTACAACTTTCATTCATTCCATATTTTCATATTCATTATGTATTTGTACAGTTTTCACGTTTTATATGCGGTGTCGTCTGGGTTTCGGTAAAATGAGGCAGAAACTTTACATAGTCATAACTTTCAAACCACAAGTCGTGTTTTTCTTCGTAACATATCAAACTGACGGGAACAGAGTAATCTATAACTTTCGTTCAGCCAATATTTTCATATTCCTTACGGATTTGTACAGTTTTCACGTTTTATATGCTGTGTAATCATTATGTCATGATAATCCCTCAAGTTTCTCTTGTTCAAGTGGATTGTGGAATTTCCGTGTAATGACTCCTTTAAAATTTTGATTTCATTCTACAGAACATCATTATAAGGATCATGAATAGATTAACTCAACCATATAACATAGAATCTAACCTGAATTTAATTGAGTGTTTTCTCCTTGTCTTGTAGTTACTAGGGTTTTCTTCCTCTTCTTTATTTTCTTTCTTTTTGGTTGATGCTAGTTTTTCTCCTTTACTGATGTTTCCTCGATCTCCCCTCTTCCTTTCTTTTTATTTTCTCATTCTCCTCTCTTTCTTTTGTTGCTCTATGCGTTCCCCTCCCTTTTTTCCCTTTGTAAAAATGTGCCCTACCCAAAAGGGTAGTGGGCTTGGCCCACTCACTCACTAATTTTATTCCCCCTTTCATATATTAAAATCAAATCATCTAATTAATTAAATTTATGAACCAATTGTATATCAAACTCCTATAACTTGATACCCTATAGTCCCACATCCTTTTCGTAGTCTTAAAGTGATAAACGACCAAATGGGTCGTTACATTAGATACCAATCAAACAATCGCTCGTCCTCGAGCGACAAGGTAGGGGTGGAGGAAAAGATGTACCTAAACCGTTGAACAACTGAGGATATCTACTCCGCATATCTGCCTCGGTCTCCCAAGTATCATATCCCATAAACGTGACCACACAAGACCTATAGACTCGATCTACTATCACCGAATCTCCGACAGGAGTAGAGACACGAATAGGTACATCAAGCATATCACAAAGCATATCCAAACCCGTAGAGAAATAGGTGGAAACATAAGAGAAAGTAGAACCTGGATCAAATAGATGTGTCGATCGCTGACAACCCAAATAATACTGTGATATCCGTGTCGCAGGCCTCGCCTCGTCTACCCGAAAAAGCATAGAAACGGGCACGCCCACCCCTGATCAGGTGGCCTCCATGACCACTGGCTGCATCGCTCGAGATCCTCCTCCTACCGGCAGCTGAGGCCTAGATGTCCAACCTAACCCCGCCTAGATCTAGAACACTCTCTCATGTAATGCCATGCTCACCACATATAACATGCTCCCTTAGCCATAGGCTGCTGAATGGTCATAGAAGAACCCGAATATCCTCCATACCAAGGACGAGTAAGACCTGGAAGTCTGCTAAGAACCGCTCGCTATAACTCAAGAATCACCGTAGTGATGATGGACGGGGCTAGTAGGGATGATGACGAACCTTGTCACGGTGTCCCTACCTAATAGAACCTCCGAAACTATCAAATCTCACAGTGCCTTGTCGCCACCCCACCTGTGTGCCGACCCATCTCGACTCAACCTCGGCATGCTCTACCATCGACCGAATTAGGCCCCAGAAGCCTCCAACTACAAGGTCGCCAGCCGAAGCAGAAGGTCCAAACCCTTCACAAATCTCCTCACTCTCTCAGCCTCTGTGGGAAGTAATGTCGTCGCATAACGGGACAACGCGAGAAATCTGGTCTTATACTCCGCAACCGACCTACCCCGCTTCTCCAATGTCGAAAATTCATCCTTCATGTTGTCTCTCAGAGTACGAGGGACATATTTCTCCAGAAACACCTGGTAGAACTGGGTCCAGGTCAAAGGTAGCGATCCAACTGGTCGACACTCCATGTATGATCTCCACCACTGCTTGGCATCTCCAACTAACTGGAAGGAAACATAATCGACCCCGTGAGACTCCACTATACCCAACTTATGAAGCATCTCATGGCAGCTAACAATAAAATCATACGCATCCTCCCCGGGAGTACCATAGAACCGAGGAGGAGATATTTTGGTAAACCCTTCGAACAATTTTCGCTCCTCATTGGTCAACATTGGCCCATCCATAGGCCTTAGAACAAAATCATGCGCTGGAGTATCATCAATACGGGGGAGCCACTGCTGCCGCCGATAGTACCCTCGATGTCCGAAATCCTAGAGCAATCGCAGCATCGGGAGGATGACCTCCCACTCTAGTCTGCGAGCCATCCAAAGCAATTAGAAGCATGCCCGCCTGAGCCAAACTGTCGAAGTACCCCAACACCCTAAACACAAAGATCTCGAAAATCGTGAGTAGCAACGACCCTGCATCGGCTCAAGATTTCCAATCTCCTCTTCCGGAATGTCGCCAAGCTCCGGAGTCAACTCTCTGTCAGGGTCCTGAGCGGGTGTTGGTGCTGGGTTCCTATCCGGAATAGTTGCACGGCCTCGCCCGCCCATCCCCGCCGCCATGAACAATAAGCCGGCAACGAGTATGGATGCGAGTGCGGGTGCAGGTGCAGCCTTCTGGCCTCCAGTAGCAGTCGATTGCATCCTCACCATCTGTGAGAGAACATAGAAATGAGTGTAAGATACCAATCTAAACAATCTCGCACGAAAGGAATGAACCAGATACCAATCGGATTGAACTAGCACGAAAGGAGTAAAGAAGTGAAGTGTTTCCTAATGTCCCATAGCCTCTCGAGGATGGGTACGGACGTCTACGTATCAATCCGCAAGACTCTACTAGACATTGTTCTTATACTCATTAGACCAATTAACCTAAATCTCTGATACCAACTTTGTCACGACCCAAATCACGATTCGTGATGGCACCTACCCTATTTCCCCGAGTAGGTGAACCACGTTCTCATTAACAAGGTAAATCAACGGAAAAATAAACAAGGAAAAGAAATTATAAGTCTTAAACACTTAATTTCCCAAAATCTGGTCAAAAGGGTACAAGAGCATTAACAAGTCTGAAAATAAGTTCGAAAGAATGCACAAGGCTACATATCATCTGTCAATAACCAAAGAAAATGGAATTAACTAAGAAGCCCATCGGGGCCACGGACGACCTAGCTCACCCCGAATGACTGTAAGATGTCCACCGCGAATCGCCCACGGGCGTAGAATCGAACTCGATCGCATTTCGCACTCAACAAAAGTGCAGCAAGAGTAGTATCAGTACAACACTAGTACCGATAAGCATCATAGGCCGACAGTGATTAGATAACGCATGAAGAAGTTGAAACCAACAAGTAGCACATAGAGCAATCAGGCATGATCACGTATTATATGCAAGTAAAGCGTAAAGAAATCATGAAATCAACGAAGACAGATATAATTCACCAAATGATCAGTCAAAATATGAGTGGATAAATGAAATGCAATGCAATGTCACCTCTCTCACTCCCGCTCTCCGACAGAAACTTCGGAGGCTATCACTCCTGCTCTCTGGCAGAAACTTCGGAGGCTATCACTCCCGCTCTCCGGCAGAAACCTCGGAGGCAATCACTCCCGCTCTCCGGCAGAAACCTAGAAGGCAATCACTCCCGCTCTCCGGCAGAAACCTCGGAGGCAATACTCCCACTCTCCGGTAAACCTCGAGGCAATCACCCTGCATCTCTGCAAACTGAGTCTATCACCCCGCCTCCCAGTAAACTTCTGAGGCAATCACCCCGCCTCCCAGAAACCCTGAGGCAATCACTCCGCCTCCGCCGAAACCCTGAGGCAATCACTCCGCTCCGGCAAAACCCTGAGGCGGCCACTCCCGCTCTCCGGCAGAAACCTCGGAGGCAATTACTCCCAATCTCTCACCTCACCATCATCACAAAATAATATGGAAGTATGTCAAACATGAAATCAAGTATCAACACGTGTCACCAATATACAATCAACAAGTACAAGTCAAATCAGGTGGTAATCACAGAAAATAACACATATGGCGACAAGCCCACATAACAGCTGACGGAACAAACGTAATAGTGATTCATCTCAACTTCCTGCCCGAAGGCCTATCATGCTATCCCCGTCACTTCCTACGACTACATACGATTCTCTAATCAAAGTCTAACTAAAGTAAACCATAACCTACCTCAATGCCGAGCGGATGCCATGAACAATCAAACTAATGTCTTCCCCTTGCATAGAGCCTCTGAACGATTAAAATCTAGAAAATATGTGAACTACATTATAATACGAATCTAAGGACACCCACCTTGCTATACTTATATTAACAATATTTTTACCATTTTAATTGTATGACTAAACCCCTGCACATATAAAAATATTAGCATAACTTCAGGAATTTCAAATAACATTTCTTTCTTTCCACTTTCCAGAATTTTTGTAAAACAAGGTATAACTTTGAACAGTCATATCCTTCAAACCACAAGTCATATTTATCTTCGTAAGATATCAAACTGACGGGAACAGAGTAATATACAACTTTAATTCATTCCATATTTTCATATTCCTTACGGATTTGTACAGTTTTCACGTTTTATATGCGGTGTCGCCTGGATTTCGGTAAAACGAGGCAGAAACTTTAAACATCCATAACTTTCAAACCACAAGTCGGATTTATCTTCGTAACATATTGTTATACCCCGTATTTTCAGAGTATGTACGTGTGGGCGTACGTAGAAAAGTTTGAGCCTTAAAGTTAGGCAAGATTCGAAATTTGTGCACAACCCCGTGAAAGAATCGCTGACGTAAACGCTTTACGTATCTTGCGAAGGAAAATTCGGCTATGTCTTTTATAATTTTTATGGATTTTTCCGAGAGATGAAATATTTTGGATCAACGAGAGGGTGACACTTGTCACCTCAAGTGGACGCCGGCGGTTTGCCTCGGACGAACGGCATGAATTGGGGCCCAAAACACGCCATCGCTTGCGGAGTGATTCGAGGAATAGGTTAGTGGCACTTGGGCAAATCTTGGCCTCCACTTGCCCCCCACTTGGCGTGATCCTGGCCATTGGTTTCCTATAAATACCCCTCAAGACTTATTCATCCACTCCACAAATCTCCAAGTCTCAAATCCTCTTCCCCTTTCGAGCTTCTCGCCCTAGCCTTCCCTCCCCTTTGTTAGGCCTCAGGACGCAGAGGTACCCCCTTCCTAGTGGTGCTGCCAGTGGTACACCCCCTTGCCTTGTATGGTTCTCAGATAATACCTCCTTTTTCGTAGAAATACTCTCCAAGCATTGCTACTATACCAAAATACCTTAGCCTTATACCTTGTAGTATTCCAAAAGTTACCTCTATACGTAGAGCCCGGAAATACTACCTTTTGTCCTTTTAGTCTCAAACCAAAACCCTAAGGAAAATCTTCATAGCTTGGTTGAAGTGTTAAGAGAAGTTGTTTAGAAACTTCTGGCGGTTGTTCGAGCGGGTCGAGCGCCTGCAGCAGAGCTAAACGCTGCTCATGATCGACATTTAAACTTGGATAATTTTGGGCTTATCGAGGTAAATACGCTTGACCTTCTTTGTAATTAGAGTTTGCATACCGTCAAGTATAAGAATTAAGTATGTTATATACAAGGAAGGTATATAAGAAGAGAATTGAATCTGCATTTACATAGACTGTATTTAGATGAGACTTCGTAGTATCGTGAAGTAAAAATTGTACACGCCCGCTAGACGATAAACCCCCGGTTGGCTTCGTAGTCGGCCTCGATAGAGAGAGATTTACGTCATGCGTGAAAGGCCGCCAATTTTTGTAGAATATAACCGTGTGTTTAGGTTAATAGACGCCAGGGCCTATATAGGTGGAAGTACTACGAGTAGCATATTCTACTAAGAGTGGAAAAGGCTAGCAGGTTACAAGTAATCGCGAGCGTTTTGCTAATAGTCGATAATCGTCGCGAGGTATGTGATTCTTCCTATACTCTTGAGCATGATATTTTAAAGGAATATATATAGTACGGTAGACGTACGTGTGTTAACTGAACGTAGTTTTACGACAATGTCTTTTGACTTAAGCCTGAATAATAAGAATCTTGAAGTATTTCAAAAGATTTAAGAACCGTTTTTGAAAGAAGAGTAATACTTGGTTTTTGAAAGCTTAAAAGTTATACTAGCTTTATGGGAAGTTAGGTATAACGACTTAAGAAGATAAAAGAATGGTGATTGATTTTAGAAGTTAAGAGACTTAATCTTAAAAGATAAGAGACTTGACTTAATTGAATTGATGTGAAAGTTGTTAAGAAGTGTGAAACCTCATTCGTGAGTAATGAGTACTTAGTTTTTAAAGAATAATGTTTTACTGATTTCGTAAATGAGAATAAGTAAGGAACTTGATTTCTAAAAGAGACTGAGGAAATTAAAGAGTTTTGGTTCAAAAGAAAGGCATTGTTTTGTCTTAAAATTGTTTAAAACATAAAGTGTTATAATACTTTACGGGAAGTTAGTTATAACGACTTTATGAAACAAAAGAATGGTTTTATCATTGGTTTTAAAGTGGTAACTTGACTTAAAATGAGAAGTGTTTTGTCTAAAAGAAGGTACGGTATTGCCTTAATTTGGTTTTAAAAGGAAAGTATGGAAATTGTTTTGCTTTACTTAAAAGACGTTAGTCACTCTATATCATGTATCTGTGACCTTTGTAAAAGTTAAATGGATCCTTTAAAAAGAGTTTAACATACGTAGTACTGGTTAAAACTCGACTTCGCATAAAATGAAAGTACTGAGTTGTGTGTGACTTTCCTATGTTTGTGTACGATAGCCTTGTCAGGAAAGTGTTGTATTCTTATGTTACCGCTGCCTCGAATGGAGGGCCTGGCCGTGTTATTCTTGATCATTTTGGACATACCGACATCGACGGGTGCCCACGGGCATGCTTTCACTACGATAGTCCACGGCATACCGACCATGGACGGTCCACCGTATGCGCCACGACGCAGGGTTCGCTTCGTTGATAGTGTTATTCCACGGACTAGCTCTCCACGAGGTTTTACCGATCGGCCTTGGTATCCGTGGTGGTTCGCCGCATTTGCCGCCTCGTGGTCGATTCGCCTTGCACCGTAGTTAGCCCTCGCACTTGCCCTGCTCAGTGTAGTGGACGGTCTCGTGACACGCTGCACTGTAGTTAGCCCTCGCATTTGCTCGCCACCACGCGACACGCCTTGGTATCCGGTAGCGGCCAGACTTGCCGCGTCGCCTTCGTGGTTCGTTGTATAGTATCATAGTACAGCACTTGGTGTTCATGTGGTACCGTGGTGTTATTATATCATAGATCACCGCAATGGCGAAGGTATTCCACGCGCACGATTGATGTCGCGCGAGACCCATAGTTATATTTGAGCGACGACTCGTGGCGAGTCCCCGACTTACACGATCGCTTATTTATCGTGAATTGTAGTTTGGTTATCATACATGTCTCCGCTTTATATGATCGCTATGATTTCATTTACGATTTTCGCCATATACTTGGTACCGTCATCGACTCTCCTTCGGCCGCGCTTATGCCGCAGTAGAGGTACACCGTTGTCGATCATCGCCATGATCACGCTTCATTGGAAGCTCCGCTTCTCCGAGGCTTATCTTTGCATGCTCCCCGAAGTCAGGTTCTCAGACATTCGTGGTACGGCGGCCCCGTCCCACGTTGTATAAAAGCTCTGAGGTTTGTAGTACTGCTGTGTGGGTTTGTAAAAGGATTAAACTGCTCGGTTTGAAAGATTTGTATATATATTTTTCGGAAGGTAATCGCTGGTTGGCCTTTTTTTTATCTTATCTCTGTTCATGTTTGTTTTTATTTCCGCTGATTTTCTCCGATGTCAGATCACCAGTGTGCCCGGTAAGGCACGATCCACGCCCGAACGTCCCGACAAAAGTGGTATCGAGCGCTTAATCTCTGAAAGCGTCTGACCGTATCTAGTAGAGTCTTAATTATCGGCTGTCAGGCACCACACCTATAATCGTGAGGCCGCAGGATATTTAGGATCGTTTCATTCTTCTCACTCGAGATCGTGGTCTTAGAGCCGTGTTATAAGTCGGACTCCTCCGACGATTCTTTGCTCCGCTATGCTTCTACGCAGTCAACCGAGCCCGTATGGCAAGCCACAGAGGAGCTCCGAGTAGAGCACAGAGGGTTACGGTGGCACAGCCCTGGCCGCCAAGAGATAGTGCTTTAGACGGCGAGTTTCATGACGCCGCCCCAATTTCACAGAGTTAGAGTCGCAGCAGTGGTCGATGAGACAACAAGACGAGCCTCCCCACAAACTGAGAGATGGGTTACAAGCGAGACGGCCGCCATCGCCGTGATCGGGGCTGCATACGGTGATAGACGCAGGAAGCCAGCCCCAGTAGCACCGCGTTCACCCGAGATCGGATAGTTCAGCCCACCGACTTTCGAGTCAGAGCCCGCTGTAGTTCTACGTCGCCCAGGCTCGAGGATGATCCGCAGGAGTTCATCCGGCGCTACGGCCGCGAGTGATCAAGCTTCAAGACCGGCTGGTCTGGTTCGACGTCGGCCGCGTGATATCGCAATCGACTGGTTTGATTCACTGAGCCGCCCCGGGAGAGCATGCACTTCCAAACAGATGAACGAAGTTCTCGAGGCATTTCTGCACATTTATTACCTCCACAGCGAGGAGGGCTCGGGCCGATTTTTTGGCGCTGAGGCGTAAGCGCGACGGCTCGGAGTACAATGTGAGTTTGACTCTTCGCCTCTCAGATGTCCCCGCGCTAGTAGCCGCGACGGAGGACGAGTGCACCGCCACGCCACTGTGCTCGATGACTACTTGGCAGAGGCTTGTTCGGTAGCTCTTCGGCATGGACATTTCCCCGCACGCAGCCACGCACTCGGTGTGAGCGAGAGGTCGCATTAACCCACCAAGATCGAAGAGGGCCAAACAAAGAGGTCCTTTGATAACTTTCGAGCCGACCGCCAGAAGAGACTAGTTATGCACCTCGCCAAGATGGTCCTTCACAGCTCTGGACCTTCTGGATGTTCAGAGCAGGTCAGGCCCTGTGCTCAGATTTTCGGGAATAAGAGTGTTCGGGACGAGGTCGCCCCTTGTCTCGGCAAGGCCACTGTGGAAAACTTCATAAGGAGAGTGTCACTAATTTGGGAGATTGTTATTCTTGCGCTAACTGTGGCCATTTGGCGAGAGACCGTCTCAATTGGGTAGCATCGGTAGGATAGCAGACTACGAGATCGGGCTGGGTTCTTCACCTTCCATAGCTAGGCAGATGATCATACATCAGCCACGGCAGAGGCCGCGGTAAAGTTCAGCTTTAGTGGTCCTTTGAACCGCCTATCTTTTCGTGCATATCCTTAACCTCAGAGTTTTGCAGACGTGATACGCATGATTATGTCGAGTGTTATGTACAGATAGCTTCAGTGTATCGTGGTTTAGAGACATGGATAGTCGAAAGAATGTTGGGGACAGAGAAGATACGAACCTTAGAATGTTACTCGCTGAGACCTTAGATAAAAGCCGCTTGAATAAAAGATTTTACTTAGTCTTTGTCTAAATACTTGGTCATGCGATAATGTATCAGGATAATTCCGCGAGTAGGTAAAATGAAAGTGGTAGCTTATGATGTGAATTAGTAAGATTGTTCGCATCGGCGAGCAAGAGTCGGCGACGGAGGGTCGGTCAGGGCGATTGCGGGTCAACCCGCAGCGAACGTAGCGGGTCGGCTTCGGTGGTCCCGCCAGACGGTAGTGGTCACGAGGGTGCTGGCCCGCTTAGACGACCATCATATGAATTCGTGGATACGTTCGACCAGACCGATCGAAGGCCGGAACGGCCTAAAGCGAGATGAGGTTAGTAAGATGACCAAGTTCGGAGGTGACTCCGCAGATTTGGAAACCGGTAACGACCAAGTATGGTACGATACCGTAAGAGTTCGTTGTTCGGCGAGGTGCGCCGAGTAAGGAAAGCGAGCATGTGTTAAGAGCATGTGTGATAATTTTGTTGTGAAGTAAAGGTGAAGCGGAATATCTTAGACTCAGCGGGAGCTTTGTTACGCTTGAGGAATTCTCGCGACTCGATTAAATATTCGATGCTGTTATTTCGTACGCGCGTGGCATCGTAACCGTTTTAAGTTATGAATCGATCATTATCTGTTTTGAGAAGGAACATTCGACGAATGTTTCTAGAGGGGAGAATGTTATACCTCGTATTTCCAGAGTATGTACGACGGGCGCACGTAGAAAATTTTTGAGCCCAAAGTTAGGCAAGATTCGAAATTTGTGCACAACCCCCGTGAAGAATCATTTTTCATCTAAACGCTTTACGTATCCTCGCATGGAAAATTCGCCATGTCTTTTATAATTTTTATGATTTTTCCGAGAGATGAAATATTTGACAAACGGTGCCACTTGTCACCTCGCTGACGCCCGTGGTTTGCCTTGACGAACGGCACGAATTGGGGCCTAAAACACGCCATTGTTTGTGGAGTTGATTTGAGGAGTAGGTTGGGGCACTTGGGCAAATTCGCCTCCACTTGTCCCCACTTGGCTTGATCACGCTACTGGTTTCCTATAAATACCCCTTTTGAAGACTTATTCATCCACTCCACAAATCTCCAAGTCTCAAATCCTTCCCCTTTGAGCTTCGTCCCAGCCTTCCTCCCCTTTGTTAGGCCTCAGGGTCGCAGGTACCCTTCCTAGCTGGTGCGCTTCGAGGACACCCCCTACTTTGTAATGGTTCTCAGATAATACCTCCTTTTCGTAGAGAAATACTCTCCAAGCATTGCTACTATACCAAAATACCTTAGTTTTATACCTCAGTAGTATTCCAAAAGTTAGCACTGATGTACGTGAGTCCTGGAATACTACCTTTTTGTCCTTTGTCTCAAACCAAAACCTAAGGAAAATCTTCATAGCTTGGTTGAAGTTGTTACAGGTTGTTTAGAAACTTCTACGGGTTGTTTGGGAGTGAGTCGAGCGCCTGTAGTAGTGAGCTAAGCGTCAGATCGACATTTAAACTTGATAATTTTGGGGCTTGTCGAGGTAAATACGCTGACCTTCTTTTTTGTAATTAGAGTTTGCATACCGTCAAGTATAAGAATTAAGTATTATATACGCGAAGGAAGGTATATAAGAAGAGTGTTGTACCCACATGGGCTATTTCTGATGAGCTTGTGTAGTATTCTTTGTGAAGTAAGAATTGTACGTCGGTTAGGCGTCCTTCCACCCGGTTGGCTTGGTAGCGGCCTCGATGAGAAGATTTACGGTTGCGAGGGAAAGGAAAATCTTGCCAGTACTACGTAGAATATGGGCAGTGTGTTTAGAAGTTAATAGACGTTTGTGGCCTATATAGGTGGAAGTAC